>BMAW01048311.1:224062-245683 GCA_019974015.1 Nephila pilipes
ATGTTCTTGAGTGATAGGAACAGAGATAATAGAATGAGTATGTATTTAATAAAAGCAGATAAAATGAAAATAGAATTTTATGGTGCTTCTGATTACAGATATAAATTAAATGGAATATTTGGAAAGATAACATTATGAAGATGTTCATTTATTTGGAAATTTTACTTCTGTGTAAAATGCAGATGATCTAGCACAGTGAAAAGAACTTGTCAATTCAACAACCTGATGCCATTACAAATTATAATTGGAACATGGGTGATGTTGACAAATGCAAGTATTACTTTCCTATTCTTGCCAATGCCATAAATGGCTTTAGTAATGCTCATACAGTATACTGCATTAATGAAAAATGATATTTAATTTTAGAACAGAAGTTGCAAGGTACTGTGACAAGAAAAATAATGGAAGGTACAATGCAAACTCGCAGATACAAATACTACAAGATTATTAGTGGGAAAACAAAAGCAATGTGCAGTTCGTAAAAATGTGCCATTCCCAAATGTTCACTCATGTAATTCCTAAATCAGACTTATAAGTCGGTAACAATTATATTAATATCCCATTTGGTAAAATTTAATCATCTATGGTCGTTTACATACAATATTAAGTTTTGAGAAAATATAAAAAGGCTTCTTGGCTATGGTGAAAAAAAAAATGTCATTTTATTTTGAAAACTGAATTCTTCCTTTATGACATCACATTACAAATTATTTTCAAGGTAAAATGTTAGTAATTAGTGACTGAACTTAAGGTTGATGAATCCATTACGACACATAAATTCCGTAATTATCATAAGTGGACATGGAACTGCAATTTTTACTACAAAATTAATGTTTTCCCTCAACCCCTCCCCCTTGATTTTATAGTTTTAATCACTATAAATTGTTTCAGTCTATCACCTTAATTAAACCATTTATGCTTAACAGAAAATAGTCTCGCCCAAATTGAGTATGCACCACTTGCTTTCTTTGAAGTTATATTCGAGTTGCAAAATTTAGTATAATTAATTTTTTAAAAAAAACAAAATCCTTGTTTCATATCCTTTTGCATTCAGAATACCATTCAAATGGTGCATGTCAATTTGAATGGGTTTGTGTCGTTTCACCAGAAATTTTTACCTTTACATGTAATGCCATTTTTAAGAGTTCTTTGTTCATATTATGGCTTGAACATAAGCCGAGATAATAAGTTTTCTCAATATGATTGAGGAGTTTTATGTTATAGCATTATACAATGACCGTAAACTTAATTTGCTTGTTTTTTGAGTTCTTGAAACATAAAATGCGACATTAAACCCATCTCTCCAAGCTTATTTTAAATTATGCCTCAGTACAAAGTATTTTATTTTAGTTTATCCTTAACTGTCAATAAAAACTGTTTTTGTCATTCCTTTTTCAGATATACAATCCCTACAAGAACCAAACCACCACCACATTTGACAAAGCATATGTTTGGAGGAAGTATATGTTAATTTCCTTCAAACACCATCTGCACTTTGTTTTTTTACTGAATCTTAAGTCTCAAGCTTCCACCAAACATACCATTACTGAATATTGTATTCGATAAATATTAAGGCTTTGAAATATAATTTTCAGTAAATGTAATGCTCTTCTTTATTTGATTTGAAACCGAGACATTTTCTTCTAAAATGTGAATATTATAATTTACTACTAAAAACATTTTATGAATTGCTTCAGCAGAAATACAACTTACTGCTGTATAATCAATTTACCCAATATTATGATTTTCTCCCATCAAATGATACTTATACTGGTCATTCAACGGAAGAACACTTTCTCTCCCTACCAGATATCAATTTACCCATTTTTCTTTATTTTTCTAGTCCCTATTCATAACTATATATATTTTTAAAAAACCAGTAGAATTTTATCTGCACCACAGAGAATTTAAATTTTCCAATTTATATATTTTGGAACTAATTTTTCACACATCTAAATTCTCCCTCCTCCTAATGGTAATAAAATACTGTTATTTCACAATGTGAAAGATGGCTGCTGTCATTTTAAGTTTCACAATTTGTAATATGTGCTGTTTATAATTTTGCTCCTGGGCTTCTATTTCATTGATTTTACATGAAACATGCACAAATTTTATTCTGCAATATAGAGGAAGAAAATGTGTTATATAACTAAAAAGAGGGAAAGCAGTATGGAAAGCTACTTGAAATCGATAACACATTATGTAAAAAATTATCATTTGAACTAAAAGAAGTACCCTTCTCCTATACCATTCCTCACCTCCCTTCCAAATGACAGATGTTTTCAAGCGAAAATGCCAAGCAGAATTTTTAAATGAAGCGCCTGTAAAATAATACTGGAATGTACTGGAACAGAAGCTCGAAGGCAACTCCAAAATAAAAACTGGTCGATGACAATGGAAAAGTTAAATGCCTTTTTAGCTTTTTTTCTAAGTCTGAGAAATATATTGCACCAGAGGAATCTGTCTAATTTATAGAATAAGACACGGAGGTCTACTTTTTTTCATAATATATTACAGGATAGGTTCAAGGAAATATTGAGGTTTATTAGATTTGATAGAAAAGCTACAAGATGTAAAAGATAACAAAACGATAAATTCTCAATTATCTTCTGTTTGGGATTGATTTGCTGAAAACTCGATTTCTTGCTACCAAACAGAATGAAAACATAACTGCACATTCAGTTTCAAACTAGATGCACATTCTTACAATAAATACAAAGTAAGCCTGATAAATTTGGTATTAAGTTTTGGATTGCTACAAATATAGTCAAAATACATGCTAAACACCATTTAATATTCAAAAAAGATAACAGACCAGACAACTTAATACAGACTGTAGTTTCATGTGTGATGGAATCATTCTTGGGCAAAGGCAAGAACATCACTATTGATAACTTTTACTTCTCTTGCTCTTTGAGAAAATGAAGACAAAAAATTTTAGCATTGTAGGCACAATGAAGCAATCAAAGTAGGAAATTCCAGACACCACAAAATATTCAAAGTATCAATTTTATTCTACATCATGTTACATACATGAATCCACCTTGACTGTGTAACAGTGCAAGAACAAGAATGTTTTGGTTCTAAGCACTCTGCACCAAACTGTTAACATAATAGGTAATGAAAAGTGCCCGAAACTGTGGCATTTTACAACTCTACAAAGTATGGTGTATATATCCTAGACCATGCAGTACGTATCTATTCAGCGAGAGTAGGAAGTAGATGTCCAATGCACATTTTTTAAAAATATTTTAGATTTAACTTCAATAAACACATGGATTTTGTATACAGATGCAACAGGAAGTACAATACCTGGAACAGATTTTTTTTATACTGAACTTTCTGAAGAACTTCAACAAAATCATAAAATAATCAAAGCCACCCCCACACACTTCTAAAATTTCTATTCAGATATCAAACTCAAAAAATCATACCAATGAAAAATTGGGATGTGTAAAAAAAGACAGGACTTCAAGTACATTTTGCAAATGCCATTAAATGTTTCTGATAAATGCAGTATAGCTGTAAAAAAAAGTATGATTTGTGTTAAATGCAACAGCTAATTATGATATCCCATTTATTTAGTCATTTACAAGAGATAAAAGAAAACGATCATTGTATCCTTTATATTATTAGTTTTATACCAATTATAATCACACTTCAAAGTACTGCCATGCTTGACTTTTGAAAAGTTTAATTTAATAAGATTTTTTTATGCGTAATTTCTTACTAAATATAATGTGTTATTAACTTCATTAAATACTCACAAAAAAAAAAAAATCAAAACTATAAAAAAAATACTATTTCTTGTTTTGAAATACTTATAATTTTTATTTAAAAATGTGTAATATATTTTACTTTGATTTTATTTCTACCCGTCATTTTGACGGTCTGTCTTTTTAGAAGAGAAAAATTCCAGTTTTTGTTGTGTTAGAGACAAATCTGTTCTAAAATATAACAGGTCAATTGAAAATTCCCCGGCCTAACATAGTAAAACACATTTTTTTGGCAAAATTAGTTTTTTTTATTCGACATAATTCCCTACATAATTCCCTTCAAAGGTGATACACTGATTATAGCGACCCTCCAACTATTCGATACCATTTTTGTAGTACAATTCGTCCTTTGCTTCAAAATAGGCCTCAGTTTTGGCGATCACCTCTTCATTCGACAAAAATTTCTTTTCAGCGAGCATTCTTTTGAGATTTGAGAACAGGAAATAGTCGCTGGGGGCCAGATCTGGAGAATACAGTGGATGAGGAAGCAATTCGAAGCCCAATTCATGGATTTTTGCCATCGTTTTCACCGACTCGTGACAAGGTGCATTGCCTTGGTGAAGCAGCACTTTCTTCAAATGCGCCCGTTTTTCGGCGATTTCGTCCTTCAAACAGTCCAATAACACTATGTAATAGTTGCTGTTGATGGTCCTTCCTTTTTCAATGAAAATTATTCCATGTGCATCCCAAAATACAAACGCCATAACCTTGCCAGCCGACTGTAGCATTTTCCCACGCTTTAGAGCGGGTTCATCGTGTGCAATCAACTCGGATGACTGTCGATTGGACTTCGGAGTGAAATGATGGAGCCATGTTTCATCCATTGTCACATATCGACGCAAAAACTCGGGTTTTTTACGCTTGATCATCTTCAAACACTGCTCCAAATCATCAACTCGTTGTTTTTGGTCAAAAGTGAGCTCGTGCGGCACCCACTTTACACAGAGCTTTCTCATACCCAAATATTCGCGAATGATAGGATGTACACGTTCAGTTGATATCTTTAGAGTGTCTGCTATTTCATTCAATTTCAATTTACGGTCATTCAAAATCATTTTGTGGATTTTTTTAATGTTTTCGTCGGTAACAACCTCTTTTGGTCCTCCACTGCGTTCACCGTCTTCATTCCTCATTTCACCACGTCTAAACTTAGCATACCAATCCTTGATTGTTGATTTTCCTGGGGCAGTGCCCAGAAACTCGGTTTGCTTCAACTGTATTTTTTCCCTTCAAAAAACAATATTTTATCAACACGCGAAATTCCTTTTTATCCATTTTTTTCACAATAACAAAAGTTGCTTCACTCAAAATGCTATAATTCACAAACTAATGATCCGACAGCTGTCAAATGTATACACGCATCTTTTAAGGGTTAGGGCTAACTAAAAAAAACATATGGATTTAATTCTAATAGCGCCATCTATGTGTCAGGCCGGGGACTTTTCAATTGACCTGTTAACAAAAAAAAATAGTGGTATTTTACAGGGTGTACACTTAATTACGTGATACTGATATTAGAAACAAAATTGTTAAAATATTGATTTTTCATGGTATTTTTTAGTCTTAACAAATTTTGTAATGTGCTTATTTTACTGTTTCAATAAATGTAATAAACTTAAATGAGAATTTAATATTGCTTTAGACCTTTCAAAAAAAGTTGTAAAACAAGATTTATTAGGAAAACTTTGAATTGGAAATTGAATAAAGAATTGGAAATCTTTATGTGTATAAAGAAAATTAAAAAAATATTAAATACTTTTTTGATAACATGTTATTTGTATAATAGTAATAATAATGTACTAGTAAAAATGCTGAAGATATAGATTTCAGAATATAACAATTCTTAATGAAACATTTTCATAATTAACGTATTTTTGTTGAATTCCTTTTCAATTTTATGTAAAAGGATTTTAAGTTAAAATGTTACTTTACTGTTCATTGGAATTCAGAGTAATTTCATTCGGCAAGTTTTCATATAGAATAATGAATATCTGTAAGCATTAGTAATTGTATCATTAATTGCAGTTTTATCATTCCTCTCTCTATACATATGAAATTGTTCATTGTACTTTGTAAAAAACACTTAATCTGTTTAACGTATAGTATGTAAAATTTTGTGTCATTGTACAGAACACTATTATAATTTGTGATTAAATATTTCATTTTCATTACTGCAATGCATATTTATAATGTATTATATTTATTAAAAGAAATTTTTCAGATTTTAGACTAAAATATAATTTGCAATACTGTTTAACCAATATTTTTTGTTTACTGGTAAATTGTGAACTTCAGCTTCAAATTGTAACTCAAATTTTATATTGCTTTTACATGTAATTCAGTAATTTTACAAGTAATTATGTGCATAACTTTAACATATTTTTTTTTAAGATTTAGTCATTGGGCTGCGAGTTTTACTTTCTACTAAATACCATTAAAATAAAATTATGAAATTGATTTAACACATTGATTTCTGTGCAATAAAAATAATACATATCTACGATCGAACAAGATGATAGAGAAATAATGCACTTTACTTATTCAGAAAATTTAAATTATACAATTACTTTTATATTTGCAATTCCATTACCAATGAAAGAGGAACTTCACTGATTATGCATGAAAATTCAACAAAACCGAAAATGCATGAAAATTCAACATCTGGCACAAAAAAAATATTTGAAAAATCGTTAAAAGGATTGTGAGTATTTTCGCATAGAAATATATTCAAACAATGTACAATTCCTTAATTATTAAACCAATTTGTGAGGAATCAAATAAGTTTTCCTACATTGGAATTTTTTTGTACAAAAATGGATTACATACAAGATCCAAGTGTCAGTCAGTTAAGTTTCTTAACTGAATACTTTTAAAACACATATTGACAAATAGATCACTTATTTAATTTCACATTTCATAATTTTGATTGTGAATATTTATGTACTAATAATTCATGTACATTGTATATAATGAAATTGCTGCATTTTATATATTATTATTTAGAATAAATCACATTATATACATTTGTCAATTGGAATATAAAAAGCCTCTTTTCTTAGATTTTTTTAAAAAATTTATTTATGTTTTAAAGAATTTTACATAATTTATTGGTATTTCAATTTTGGATTGCAATATTGGTGAATCACAAATTTTAGCCTCTAATTGTTATTATCAATTCTACTTTATTTTCACAATCAATTTCATAAAATATATACAGAACTATTAAACTTATTTTACATTATTTAAAAGTTTTACCTCAACAACTATGGACACCATGAAAAAGAGAACCTAACTTGCTAATCAAAACTAAAGCAGAAATACAACATAATCCTCTGTCACACACACACACACACAAAAAGAGCTTTTCCAAGAAAAAATATACATTAATATTTATTGCATGCTTATTACAAATAAATCACATGCTCAATATATGTATTATAATTGTTTTCATAGTAAAAACAAATACTTATAAAATCATTGCATTTTATTTGTAGAATTTATGTCAAATCATTTTCACACAATATACTAGATTCCAGTAAAATAAATTTAAAAAATTTAAGTTATCTTCAAAGATCTTATTTGAAAATAGACAGGTTACAAAAGATAGCCTAGATTTCCTTATAATATATACATTTCATTTCTTTACACGCAAGGCAAAATTTTGAATGATACCAATGATACAGAGAGGTACTTGTAAAGAAATTTCTTTAAAGCCTTAAAACGCATCATTTCACATTATTACTAACTTTAAAATGCATATGTCAAAAAATAATATAGATAATAAAAAAATATTTTTTATAAATATTGATTTAATTACTTACATTATTTAAAAGTGAAAAATTCAAGTCTTAATTCCGGAAGCCCTTGACTTATAATATCAAATACCAATATTATTTCTATTTTTGGTACTCATTCTTATAGATGAAACTTCCTAATTTTCAATCTTGATTTGGATTCATTAAATCTGTTGATTTCTGAAAAACAGCAGGAGATATTTTAAAAATATGTTTCATAGGTTTATTGCTTTAATTTTTTTTTTAAATAATTGTGATAACTGAATGATTTGCAGGGTTCCTTTAATTGCTCCATTAACAATGTTTTTAAATATAGCCCAAATAATACAAATTACATTTTTTTCTTATTAAGAACAAAAGGATAAAATACATATTTTATACAGGTACATGAATAAATTTAATTTTGAAAAAAGTTGAATATTTAAAGGTAATTAAGTAATTTATCCTTAATGAAACTATTCTTAAAAAGTATACCTTTTTATGTGTGCTGCATAATACCACTGCAATAAATTTTTTAATTTACATTTTTAATATAAATGTTAATTATTTAATACACCATTATAACATCAACTGAAAAGTACAAAAATTTATATATTTTTATTTTAATTAATTATATATATATAAATATATATATATCAATTATAAGTATATGTTAATAAGTTAATTTATAACTAACAGTTAGTGTTATAAATACATATCAGAAATAACTACTTATAACTAGCAGATATACCAGTTCTTCACATTCATGAATTGAGAATTATAATTCAGCTCAGAGCATATAAGCATTTTTTTTTTAATTAAGACCAACTCATAGATATTTTGAGTAATTTTAAGTGAACTACAAGTGATTATCAGGATTAAAGAGATTTTTGAATTGCTCAGATCTTTTTTTAAACAAAGGCCAAATGTTCATTCCATTCCATATCAATAGTTTCATTTATGATGATAGATTTCTTGATGAAGCAATTTTAAAAAATTAATTTAACCTTTTTCAACATTTTAAAAAAATTCCCCAAAAATTTGCTAATTCATTTACAAACATGAGATGGTACAAGAATCATAACTTTAACATTTTCTTCAAGTCCTAGCTCATTAATTATACTAAAATACCATTTCAACACTAAAAAAATATTTTATAAACATGCAAAATTATCTAAAAATATATAATTGATTTCAAGAAAATTAGTTTGTAAAGATAAGATATAAGTACACCAGTGAAGCTACCTAAAATATCTTCGAGCAATATGATCAACAATTCAGAATTTACATAACAGACTAACACATAGTTTTACATGTTAAGATTACTTTTTTTTTTTTTTTTTTTGAATTTAAGGTTAAATATTCTTATTTGTGTCCTATAAAATTATAATAACCTGACATTCATATTAAATTATATTTCCTTCAACAGAATCCATTTCGTTAGGCTTATTTATCACTTTTGAATTCATTTCTAGCATATCAATACTTTAACAACCTTTTTCCCTAACTTGCCAAATTTTTTGTCAAATCCCCCCAGGGCACATGATACTAATCTTTAATTGGAGTCATTCTTTAAACACTACTTCGCTCATCAAAATACATTTAACACTGAAAATGACTCAATTTCCGATAAAATTCATACACATCTTATATTAAAAGTTTTCTAGGCTTTTTTTTTTTTCAAACTTCAGACACATTTTACTACACTTGAATAAAGGAAATGTAGTTTAGAGTAACCACTTGGCGAGATTTGAAAAATCGCCAAATTTGGCGATTTTTATGGCGGAGCCTGAACCATGCGAAGCTGAAAAGTAGGAATTTTTTGACTCGCCCAAGTTTCAGTGGCGTCTCGATTTTCCGGCGGGTACACAGTAATAACGGTTTTCAAAAACTCCTTGTAGGTTTCATCCTGAATAGAATGATTGTGTCTCCGTCTCCACATGTATTAATCCATGTAAGAATGAAATTCTCCCACGACAAAGGAACTGGGATTGGGAGAATAAACGTGGAGTAAATGATTGACAGCAAATTCGAAAAGATAGCCCCAGCGAAAGCATAAATAGTGAAAAAAATAGGATCCGAGGATTGTATAACAAAAAAAAAACATCAGGTGATCCGGCATCCGTATTCGTGTGGCAAATTCGAAAAGGTAGGCAATTGCAACAAAAGTGAAAAAAAAAAAAAAGATCAGAGAAAGGTATAAATATAAATAATTCGATATAAAAACCAACGTTTTTATATGGTGGCAAAGTTTATTAAAGAAAATTATTGAAATATTAGTTAAAACTGTTGGTTATTTTTAACTTTAAAATTTACTAAAAACGAGATATTTGTGAGCGTATTAAAAAAATTCATAATACTCATAAAATCAAAACATGCATATGAAAATTTGTAAGTCATTCTATTAAAAAAAAAATGGGAACCAGAATTCAGAAAAAATTATTGTGATAAGACATGGTGCCAAATATTGGAAACTTTCTTTCTTGCGAATGATTACTGTCTAAAAGTCAGCAACCCTTACTATCTCAGAGATAGTAAAGGGGAGATAGTATCTCCCCTTTGTGAGTACAATAGTTTTACGAGGCCTCATGTGGTGTGGGGAGTGCCTGGTGTTCCCAGAAGGGGAAAGAAATTTTTTCCTCAATCCTAAAAGCGCCGAGAGGAAAGAATATTTTGACTTATTAAGAATATTGAAATATTAGTTAAAACTTCTCGCAAACGTCTAAATATTGCATTGTTAGGCCAGTACGAACAATTCCCAAAATTTCAAAGCTCTAGCTTGATGGGAAGTTGGTTAAATTAATGATCGAAAATTTGATGACACACACTCACACCAAGTGAAATTCAGAAAAACGTTGTAAAAAAAAGCTTGTTACTGAAAATCATGTATCATATGCCTTATTCGAAAGGTTGCCACGGCTAAAGCCACCGCAGAGGAGAGAAGGCATGGTAACCACAATTGGCAAAATATCGCCAAACAATTGTAAACAATTTTTGTCGCTAACGGGTGGTTACGCTAAACTACATTCCAACCGAGTAATTATTTAAACCGATTAAGATTTCTATGGTGAACGTGGTTTGCAGACTAGCGTCCATTGAAAATGGATCGTTTTGAATAATTGTTTTCCCGAAAGAGAGAAAATCAGCATTAAGAAAGCAAAGAAATTCTAATAACAATGATTTTAAAGCAGTATGATGAACATTCAGGAATCGACATGTTTTCATGCTGGTAGGTGCAGATTTCTCTTCTGAATAAAGTCAGTAAATTTTATGTTTGTTTTTTTTATTGTATACATTTTTACTTTTGGTCATTAAAACTGGAATTCCCTAATGCATTAATACTATTTCATTTTTAATGGTTTTCAATTAGAAGATTCTTTTATACCTTCATATTTCCCGTTGAAGTGCTTTGCTGTTCAAATTCACCTTTGCTCATACATTCAACTTTGTTTTCTTAAGCTTATAACGAGATACAACTATGTTTAAAAATATTTTAAAAAAATATACAAGAAAATATATTTTGTTAGGAACAAAATATTCAACAGGGTATGAAATAGGCAAAAATAAAGAAAGAAAATTTTTCTCCAATTCAACTCTCACTTTCCTCAGTCAAATTAACATTCCAAATAAGTCTCATTAACATAGATCACTGAGCTCAATCACAACTAACACTTCACTTAAAAACAGCTATCAGAGTTTAAACATTTTAGCAAGTCAATTTTACAAATTTTATTTTAATAAAAAGTTAATAATACATCAACATTGATTTCTAGCACAAAAATATTTATTTAAAGCTAACTATTCAAAATATTTATTGATATGTACTGATTAATCATTTATTTTTACTTATATTTTCTCAATTGAAACCAAAAATTTTAATTAGTAATTTTAGAACATAAAATTTATCGAAAACTATAAATATTTTTGGACATGATGCAATATACACCTAGGAGCGAGTTGATTTTTCTTTCCACTTTAAAAGTTATGTTTTAAGCCTAACTTGGCCATTTGCATGCACGCGTTTTACATAAGTCTTGCTGGCAAAACTTACAAAATGGCACCAATTAGGCATAAACTGCATCGAATCCATATTTTTAAATCTTAATTGTTTAACTGACTAAAAGCTACTAAACTAAAGAATTTAAATAACTGAACGTATCAGTAACTATATCCAATCATTAGTTTTAAAGAAATAAGTGCTATCAAAACAATAATAAACAGCTAAAATTTTATTTTAAATGATAGTGCTAAAGACAAAATCACATCCCAAGCATTCGTATTAATTGCAATTTGTTACCAGCATAGTTCAAATACTAACACAGCAAGTTTAATTATTTTGCATGCATCTAAACCTAAACGATTCGCAACTAGGCAGTTAAACATAAAATTTCGGTTAACAAAATGTTTAAATTTAATTAATTTTCTTACTGAGGCAAATTTAATTCTCAATATCTGAAAAGATTTTATTTTAATCCTTCGATCAGATATTTCTGCTCGCAAAGATTTATAATTGATGGCATTTTTTTGTATGCATTTAACACTAACGATATTTTTTGAAAATTTCCATCTTCAGGAATGCTAGCACTCATTCAGTTAATTTTCTTAATTTTTCGCAATATATAATCACACAATAAAAGTTTTAAAATCATTTTCTACAAACAAAAATGTGAATTCATTTTAAATTAAAATACAGAGAAAAAATGGCGCATTTCTTGTAATATGAAATGGCGCCTATTATAATAAATAAGAATTTACCTATTTGACACAAAAAATACCGCTAAGAGCGATAAAAATAAATTCTTCTGAAAAAAGACTTCTGAAAAATTATTCTCATCAGAATAGTTAACTCTTGACAAGATACACAAATAAAAGGCAAAATTCAACAGCGACAATATTCACCTTCAACCTCTTCGGTAAAAGATTGGGTGATAAATGATTCACTTTAGACGTTGCCATCCGATGAATAATAGACAAGTTCAGCGTGCTTACTACTGAGACGCTGCAGTAGTTTTATACATCATCTCTTATTTCTTACGATTGATGTAGAAAATCGGAATATAGCGTATGAGACGTAGTAAAATGTATGTTTAAAAATAACAATGATAAAGTTTACAAAGTATGGAGGTATAAGTGATGTATATAATAGGAACGATTTAGACCGGACGTGTAATGCCACTTTGGAATGGCAGTGTTTATTCCTACAAAGTGTAGACTACCAGATTTTTCTAGGTTACCATATCCAACTACTTATGAACTATTGGCTATTTTCTAAATAATTACAATAAAGAAACAAATAGCAAATCCCCGATTCGTCTGTCTTGTTGATATAATGCAAAAATTTTCAATTCATCCGGTCGTAACAAAAAGATTATAATATTCTTTTAAAGAGTAACACCTTACCATCTGAACAATACCTTATTCAATTAAGAATTGATTAAATTTTCAAAAAGTCTTAAATTTTTATATTAATATGTTTGAATGTAATATTCATCAGAAACATTATATATTTAATGAAAGCGAATTAATGTTAAATTGTAAATACGAGCATTTTAAGCTGAAAATAGGGAAGTATAACATTTTAAAAAAATCATGTACAATTTTGTTTGTTTGATCTTCAGTGAACTTGGAAATCTTGTTAGCTTTTTCAAATGAAATTAAGTATTCAATACTTAAGAAAATATATTTTTTTACAAATTGTCATGTGTAATAATCATTTAATAATAATAAAAGCAAAACTTGGGCTTTTGTTAATTTATATTTAATGTTATTTTTATTTATGTTAAATATTTTTTGCATAATATGTATCACATTTTATATCTATGTTTAAATCCTAATTAAACTTTCAATTTAGTGTAAGAAACTGTAAGTTTTTATAATTCTGAATTATAAGAACCCATTATGGTAAAAGTATAGACACAGTGTGGCAAAAGTATATAGTATTGTGAATAGTCTCTTCTAATTATCCTAACTCATAATGATATTGATCTTTTTTTTTTCAACTTTAAAAATCATTCATGATTGCATCCATTTTTGACAGTATTATGTAGTTAGAATTTTAAAATAAATCTTAAATATTTTAAACATGTTTACTAATAAGAGATTCAGGATGAAAATTAGCCAATTTTTTTCCTAATACATAGTTGTATATATCTTGACGTATATATTTGTGTGAAAAAAAATAAGTAAATGCAACATAAGCATAATTTCTTGGAAATGTTTTGATTGAGAAGCTAGCTAAAATTCTAAGCTTACAAAAATAAAATTTCATTACATTTTACATTCAATTAGAAAAGTTTATTTCAATTATTATTAAGATTTTCAATTTATGGAGTCAAACAAATATACAAGAAATTATTACATTATTTTATTGAGTAACAACTTGCCATCTGAACACTATCTAAATTCAATTAAGAATTGATTAAATTTTCTAAAAGTTTTAAGTTAAATTAAAATGTTTGTGGGTAATATTCAATAGAAACATCGTGTTTTTAGAAAATATACATTTCAGTTATACCTAAGTTTAAATCTTATTAACATTGAATTGTAAATAGGAACACTGTAAGGTGAAAATAGGAAAGTATATCATTTTAACAAATCATGTACAATTCTGTTTGTTTGGTCCTCAATGAACTTGGAAATCTTGTTAGCTTTTTCAATTGAAATTAAATATTCAATACTTAAGAAAATATATTTTTTTATAAATTGTCATGTGTAATAATCATTTAATAATAATAAATGCAAAACTTGTGTTTTTGTTAATTTATATTTAATGTGATATTTATTTATGTTAAATATTTTTTGCATAATATGTATCACATTTTATATATATGTTTAAATCCTAATTAAACTTTCAATTTAGTGTAAGAAACTGTAAGTTTTTATAATTCTGAATTATAAGAACCCATTATGGTAAACATATAGACACAGTGTGGCAAAAGTATATAGTATTGTGTGATATTTATCCTAACTCATAATATATAGATATTTTTTTTTTTCAATTTTAAAAATAATTTATGATTATTGAATAGTGAGAATTTTAAAATAAGTATTAAGTATTTTAAATATGTTTACTAATAAAAGAGTCGGGAAGAAAATTAGCCAAATTTTTTTCTATTACATAGTTGTGTATTTCGTGATACACATATTTGTGTAAAAAATAAAAATAAATGCAACATATGCATAACATTTCATAGGACAATATAGAGTAAGAATAATTGTAAGCATATAAAAATGAAAATTCTTTACATTTTACATCCAAACAGAAAAGTTTATTATGAAAACAGATTAAAATTATTTTGTTGAGTTACAAAAGCGTCATCTTGATGACTACTATTTGGCCCTGAATCTGTTATATTCAGTTGTAATATTTTGTCTTAAATTAAATTTCACTCAACCTCAAACTAATGCAGACTTTTATTTTATTTATTTAACTAATCTAATTCATGTAAATAGGATTTGAAAATAACTGTTTGAACATTTTTCATTCCCTTGTATTAGTGAACAAAACTGTTGAAAATACATATATTTTATTTTCTTAGGCTTTCTAAAATATTCTTTTGGGATTTTGATTAATGGTAAGATAAAACGAAAGAAGCCTTTCTTTAAAATGCGAAACAATTTATATTAAATACACCCAGGATAAGTAGATGATTTTGCTTGCATCTTGTTAAAAAATAAAGCCTATAACAATTTTTAAGTTATTTTTTGAAAGGGGGGAAATGAGTTTGTTGTCACTTTCTTATTCTGTTTTTATTTTTAATTAGGTTGCGGATATGTGAAAGGAGTCTGAGATGCGGTCTGGGGATATTTTTTGAGGTGCTGGCTAAGTTAATTGTAATTTTGATGTAGTTCATGAATGCATTAATAACTTCATCACGATCATTGATATTGTTAATTTCCAACTTTCCGGGGAGATTATTATAGAGAAATTCTTGATATTTGAGCCAATTAGCGTTTGTGATGTTGCAAACGTGGGGAGGAAGAATCTTAGAGAGAGCTATTTCCATCAGTTTGGTTTTATGATCGCTGCTGAGAACGTTAATGGCTTTAATGTTAAAAAGCGAATTGCTTAATAGAATCTACGTCGTACATGAGGACGTTTTAAAGAGGTAGATAAGGCTTTTTCCTAATCATCATAAAAAAGAAAGTTCTAAATACAATTAACCATTTATAATGTGGCCGCAATATCCTAGTGGTCATAATCGTGACTGGCAGTTTTCATTGAGTCGAGCCTTGATGCCACTGAAGACTCGCCGTGTAGCCGGAGCTGATGCACGTTTAATCTGTCGGAACTCAAATGCCCCCCTGTTGGCGTGGTGTGGAAGTTAGGAGAGGGGGTGCCAGTTCAGGTGTCATGTTCGTCACTTTACCGAGGTTCAAAATCACGGGGTCCGTCGCCATTAGCCCTCGTGTTGCTTCTGGTGCGACGTTAATAAAACCACCCACCTTTTTTAATAACTGCATTTTAAAAAATGAATTCTTTACTTCAGTTTCGAGCTCCGCTGCATAAAAAATTCCTTTTTCATATATATATAATTGATAGCATTTAAAAAATACATTCTTTCATGGAAAAGTTCCAAATACAGTTACACATTTTGTATTAAATGAATATTTGAAAAATTAATTATTTACATCAGTTTCGAATTCAACTGCATTAAAAAGTTTCAAATACGATTATATCCTTTATATTGATTGTATTTTCAATAAATATATTCTTATAACCATTTTCGAGCTTGTTTTACTTTTTAAAAAATTTTACAACATTTTTAGAATATTTTATATGCTGTTAAAGAAATTTAAAGAGAATTTATGCTTTAGAAAGGAGGGGGAGATGTCACACACGCTGCAAAAGGATATTTACTACATTCCATTTTATAAAGAAATTACAGTTTTAATATTTTAAGTAGTTGATAATTATTAAAGTTTTGAAAACATATTATTTTATCATAATTGAAAGCCATAGAACTCATCAATTTGTGATCATGACCTCGAAGTAAGGTGCTGTTCTATTTTTTTCTCCCATGGGGTTTATTGTCTTTGGTAAATACGAGTGACGCACCCTCGGGATACGCTAGGGATCTTTCTCTATTCTCGACTCTTTCATGCCAAATTATTTTACTTTTTTCCATTTTTCAAATATCTAGATCATATCTTGTTTGGCGCAGCATAACTGTATCTGGCCTCGCGCCATCAAACTTCACCATCTCTTTTATCAATTTTTGGGATTAGTATCGAAAAATATAGACTGAATTTCTACAAGTGAGATTTTGTTTTTCTCTCTATTTTTCTTTAGTTTATTATTATAATTCTAAATAACTATTACTTTTATTTTATAATTTTTCAAATATGAAATTAAAACCGAAAAATATTGAAAAACTGATTTATTTGAAATGTTGATTTCAATGAAAAAAACCTATAAACTTACCTCATTTAATTTTGAGGTATTATAGAAGAAATAGATGGTATAAAAATTTTGTTATCTGCTTTGTTTTTCGTATTTTATTTTTTTTTTTTTTTTTTTTTTTTTAAATTTTAACAGGTGTCAAATTTGATTGGCATTTTGCAAAATGTTATTTATTATTTTCTTAAATAGTTGAGTTACATTTTCTTCATGCTGAATTCAAGTTAACAATATTTGAATCAACGTCATTTGACTGTTAATGTAATCTATATACACTTTTCTTACAAATGATGTTATCTAGGATTAATTCTGTGAGAGAATTTTAAAAGCATTTTCTTCAAAAATAACAAACAAAATACAGATTTTTCAATACATACTTTTTCTCAATTTGTATTGTTGTAGTCAAGGATATTTTTTAACTATTGTATAATGATTTAAACAAATTTAGAATTTTTACTTAGATGGTAAACAATGTTTGAATAAAATTGTGTGGAACTCCAATCAATAGCTTGTTTTCCTATACTGATCAAGCATAAATATAAATTTTTTTGCAAAATAAATATAATGTATAAATACAGCAAATTTTTACGTGTTCATATCTTTTCTAATCCGTATCTTTCTTCAAATCTTTTCTAATACACAGACTTTCAAAAATCTCAGTGTAAGTTTTAAAAATTTTAATTTAATGTAGATTTTTTTTTTTTTCTAATGGGCATGTGTTAAGTTTTTTTAAAAATCTTCCTAGGTATATTTGGTGCTGTATAGTGAACATAACAACTTTAACATATTCTAATGCTTTCTGCGTTTCTAATTAAATTATTTCAGATATTTAAGGAAAAGTATAATTTTTTCTAAGAAATAGGAGGATAGGAAATCATATATATATGTGTGAGTGTGTTTGTGTAAAGATATATATATACACACATATATATATATTTATACTTTTTAAACCACACCTATTATTTAATTATTTTATAGAGGAAAAATTTAGAATAAAATGGAGGGGCAAACATTTTCTGTTCTCTTAAGAAACTGCAAAGAATAGTTATCGTCGAAGCAGCATTTTAATCCTTTACTGAATAGAATATTCCTTCAACACAAAAGCATTTTGAAACAAATATTTAAATGGTCCTGATAATCGTATTTCAATCAATTGTAAAACATAATATGTTCAAGTCTAATATTGTCTTGTAAGTTAAAAAGACGAATTTTATGTGTCATTTTTTTTACTTTCCCTCCTTCAAATAATTCATTTTTCTTAACCTTTTACTTTTTAAAAATTTTACTCAGGGTTAACAATATTTTTCAATTTAACAATATTATTAATTTTTTCCATTTTCTTATATTTATGTTTTGACAGCTATCATGAACTTTGAAAATGACGTCACAGGGTAATGAATATTTGCGACTTGTTTCGCCACCTGCAATCGCCGCAGCATTCTTCCCCTATGTCCCCCCCTTTCAAAACTAGAGAAAACGAGAGTAATTTGATCTGTGTCGTCCTTTTACGTCCCCAGTAGGGAGGGGGGAGGAGCCCGTTTCTCCTATTTCACATTTTTAAAAATCGTATCACTAGAATTGTAAAAGATCGACAAAACAATACTAGAAATATTTCATCTGATACTGGTAGAATATTCAGGCACACATTTTACTGATTAATTATATAAAATAAATTTTTATAGTAAAAGTTCTATAAAGTTTTGCAGAACTTTATTAACCGCCCAAAGGTGCTCTTTCTTTCTTTTTGTAATTATTATTAAATTAGTCAAATATAAAATTAAAGAAAATGAAGAAATATTAATGGAAAACAATAAGCTATTACAGAATGTAAAATTAAAGAAACGATAAATTATTAAATTAGTCCAAGCTAAATGTAGTTAAATTTGGAAACTAAAACGATTAAAGTGCTGAAAGTAGTCTGGTTCGCCAAAATTGAGTTCAACTAAATAAATTCCCTTTGGGTGGCTATAAAGCTATGATACTTGGTCAGAACTAATTGCTTATGTCATCTATCAGTATGCGGTTATGTCTTGAAATAATTATCTGAATTTTTGATGTTTGCACCCAACTCTTACTTTAATAGGAAGAATTGCATCAAGGCACTTGCTTTTATTAGGAGTTTAATTATTATAACGAAAGACACAGATTATAATATATTTATTTTAAATTTCTCTCTGTGTATATATATATACATACATTTCTCAATTTACTTTTTACAATTTTTGGATTACTCTCATGTGAAAACAAAGTTTAAGACCATTACCTTAACTTTGTTTGTTTATAGTGAAACAATATCTATAACAGGGTATCAAACTTTTTACACGCAGACCGCCCTTTGAGCTTACCGTTTTCTTGAAGGAACCTCTTGATCAAAAAGTGCAGAAAATTAGGACATAAAGCTTTATCTACTCAATTAACAGAATTATTACCATCTTTTTATCATAACACAAATAGCGACAGATAATGAATGGAAAATGGCGGGTTTTTGTTTGTTTTGTTTTCAAACAAATTCTATCATCTATCCCAAAACAACAATATTTTGATTAAAACAAATTCATGAAAAATTAATGACTTGTATGATTGATTTTATTTCAAAGTATTTAACTCCTGGAATAATTAATGAATCTGGCTAATATCGTCAGCAATATCTATTTCTGCATTTTCTGCAACATACAAAGAAAACATTTTAGCATACATATTTAAAACAAAGATTAGATTATCTGTTGTTATATTTTCGAAGTTTACTTCTTTCAAGTTCTATTAATCATATAAAACCCGCAATCAAAGATTAAAAATCTGGAGATATTACTAATAAAAATCAATATACAAAATCAACAGGTATGTGATAATCTAGAACACGATTTTAATATTTATTTGAATTTATTTTCGTAATTAATCTCTCATCCTTATATTGTAAATCGTTAAGCGTTTAAATAAACGAATATTATGTACCTAATTTGTAGAATTTAGTAATAATACAACTTTAACAGAATGTATTGAAACAACCGACTTTGTTGTAACAATTAATGTAGATGTTTATCAACCAACATTTATACTAAAGTGTTTTGCGAGTGTCATGCTGTGTTATCTGTGTATATTATTGCGTTTAAACATTTCATCAATAAAAGATGCTTCATAACATTTAATTAACTCACAAAACAGTTATCACAAAATCCCAATTATATTCAGACTCCATGACTGAAAGTAGCAAGTCTAAGGTTTCGCCGAAATTAATCTCTTATGCAACATGATTCATAACAGTATTCTTAAATAATAGTTGTTTCTGGAATGACATAAAATCAAGTTGCTCACGTTTCCAGTCGATACTCTTTCAAACCTTAGATGAAACCTAAATTCTGGTACCCTCTAGTTAATCTTTGTCGCAAAGGAACATCGAGATAGATGCTGCAACGGGCCCAGGACAATCTCTGGATGGATCAGATTCACGTTATCAAAATCATTTCAGTTCTTTACTCAGAATATGTATTTGTTTGCGGCTGAATCCCCAAGGCAATCAGGCCTCTAGTGACAAACGCATGAAATGGATCTCCACGATGGTGTAGAGCGATCAGACTCCCACTATCTTCATCGAAATAAAATTCATTTCTTTATGGTGAGTCAACATGATCAGAAAGAACCGGTGATTACTTCTTCCATTTGATTCTACAGATATAAACTATCAGTGGTCTCCTGAAAATGTTGTTTAATGAAATGTATAGTTCAGTAATTTCAACATTTTATAACGAAAAGTTTCATCTTATAGGCTAAGTGAAAACGTAGAATTAAAATATTGTAAATGAACTGTAATAATGTTTGTACTCTTTAATGAATGGAGAACTTAAAATAGTTCTTTAGAATAACAAAAATTATATTACATACATGAATAGCATTAAAATTTTAAACAAAGAAAAATGTTCTCTAAAATTTACAAGAACAAATTTAGGCACCTGGGGACGCTCAGTTTTCACTTTTTATTCTTAACATTTTTGGGACTTACCTGTACTTATTAAATTACTCATTTAAAATGCCACTGAATTAAATGGTAAAATATTAGAAATAAGAACAATATACTTTTCCGATATTAAAAATTAAAACAAAGTAGATAAATTATTAAGTGATGAATATATTTGTGTCTTAGCAAAATGAAAATTAGTGTTGGAATAGAATATAAAGAACATAGAAAATTTAATATTGATCCTACTGGACAGAATATGAAATCAGAACACGCAGAACATGGTTATATAAAATCAATTTCATGGAATTTGAAAGTGATCGAGCACGCAATTTAAAGCTACAAACAACCTTAGGTGGCTAAAACTTCTTCAACAGAAAATGATTTATTATTAAAGAGACTTTTATTTTGTGGCACCAGTGGCTTTTATAATCAATACTTAAACTTGGTAAATCTTTAGTGGATATATTAAAAGATTTTACAAAACTATTTTGCTTAAGAGGAGCTATGATTAATACGTAAATAACAAGAAACAAGTCTGGCACATTCCGTTTCAGTTTAACAACTAACGAATACCAATGTGATTTTTATTTATCCCTCGGTATCGACAGTTATTGAGAAAAATCACAGCCACAATGTACTCCCACTAACACTAAATACATACTGATAGAACAGTTATTTTCTTTTGTTCTTTGAAACGATTACTTTAGCAATATTATC
>BMAW01048319.1:0-11088 GCA_019974015.1 Nephila pilipes
ATATATATATATATATATATATACATATTACATCAAAATATTGAAACAATTCATTTAACAGTCATGATTGAAAAAAAGAGATCGCACATTACTGAGACAAAAGTATATTTAGTTAAGTTTAATTTATGTTTCCTTTGGATTTAGTAAAATACGAAAAAATAATTTTTTTTCTCGTCTATTACCCAAATCCTGTATGAAATTGATGGTAAGAAACCACTAATTATTTAATGAAACTGCTGGTTTTACTTTCCTATTTTAGGAAACGCATATGACTCTTTGTATCACTATTACATATTTGAATATTATTTAATTTCTTCACTTTTAGCCACGATTTTATTTGAAAAAGTAAAAATGTCTCATTTGTAAAAGTACTTATACGTATGCTTAGGAAAAATGTTTATTTTTGTTAACATGGATCAACTAATAAAAAGTTTTTGATGCTTTATTTTGGAAAAAAAAATTGCAGTTAATACATAAATTAAAAAAAAAAAAATGTCTGTTATAAAAGTAGAATGCGCAGTTTCATAAATTCTTTTTTCCTCCTATAAAATGCTATAATTGGCATTTTCCCACTGCAATATTGCAGTACGAATATTAATTTATAAATTCTGTTAGATAGGTAGGAACGAGGGTTTTTATCATCAATATTATTTAATTATTTGTAATAATACCAATAATAATGTTAATTATTCTATTTTACAGACAGAAATACTTTTAATACACAATGGCTGATATTTATTTCGATATTTAAAAATCAATGCAGCAATCGATATTTTATTTGTAATTGTATAAAATAAAAGAAAATGGTTCATCATATCAGAAATTAATGATATGATTTAAAATTCCTTTTTTTTCACCCATTAATGTTATTAAATATGTCAAATATTTCAAACTGTAATTATTGAATTATCCTAAAGTGATTAAATTTTTAAACCTAGATTTATTAAAGGTAAAAAAATAATGTTGTCCCAATCCAAACATCATTGGTTATTTTAGCTATTTAAATACATTGTAATTAATTGAATTAATCAAATGTGTGCAAAGAGAAAAAAAAAACATTCTATCTATAACGCATTTCATTTCTGTTTCCTTCCACATGAATTAAACTCATAATTTTATAAGTTCATTATAAAAAAACAGTATGTAAAGAAAATTGCTTCATTTGTTACTTCAATCTTTGCTCAAAGCTGGTTTATTTTTTATCACTTTTCGAATTGTATTTCTTCCTCCGTTTTCTTTTTTTCCTCTTCTAAAACGATAATTAAAGCTCTTTACTTTAAAAAAAAAGAAAAATTAAATAAAATAAAAAAAAAAAACTCTAGGATTGAACAAATAATTGCAATTTTTTTTTCTTAATATGTGCCATTTTTAAAAGAAGTCAGTTCTGAATAAATTCTGAAGAAAATATAAATTTGTTTCATATAATTTTATTTTCCGCTTAGGTAGAGTTTTATCAAACAACTCTAAATTACCGCTAACTATTATTACTTTTACAAATCAACTGAATATATATATTTTATCAACAATTTGAATACATCCAGATAAAAGACAATAATATTGTATATTTAGAATAATGTGTTACGAATGTGAAGACAAAATTATATTTGCATATGTACTGATTTATTACTTCATCTTTCTTTCGAATAAATGAATCATGAAAAAACGTTAAAGTAAATTGGTTCTTTTTTTAAATGTTTTTAATCATGAGTTTTGAAATAGGACATTGACGATTAAGTTTATTCATTTAAAACATTTTTATATGGGGAAAGTTTCAAAATAAAATTTCTAAATACTTGTAAAATGCCTATGTTTATTTGCTTTGATCTCATTCCTATAATATAAAAAAAAACTTTCATTGCATTTGAATATATATATATATATCACTACACAGATGTTTTGGACTAATTATTATCTTCTAGGCAGGTTTGCTATTGCAATGGAAAAATGGTTTTACGAAGGAGTTGAAAATACGCAAGATTTTAATACTGAACAAGTAAGAGTGATCTTTGCGACAGGCATGACTTCAAATATATTTCTCTAATACAGTTAATTTGCAACAAAACTAAATTTCTTTAGTAAGACCAAAGAAATCTCTAGAAGAAACTAGATCATTCTTTGTTGTAGACACACATGAGCTAATGCGTATATTTCAAGCCTAGGTAGAATATGTGTGTCGATGCGATTTTGTGATTTTGAAACGTTTCTTTCAAACACGAATTTACGCTGTATTGGATTTAAACAAACAACTAGTGTATTTTCTCTATTAGTTAAAAATAACTATTGTACTTACTTTAGAGTTGCCAAATAAGCATTTGAAATGACTCCAATACAGCCTGCTGATTAATTGCGTGGATAATTTCTATCTATCAATACATATGTGTGTGTGTGCATTTATGAGACTCTAAATAATAATTAAAATTAATTAGACTATCTCTAATTTAATAAAGTCATATGAAAAATGGAGAATATAGCATATAATAGCAAATATGAAAGACTTACAGAATTTAAAAGCATACAAATATTTCAGAATTAAGATGGTTGTCGGTAGAAAAAAAATGGTTAAAGCTAATGATGACAGAGGATAATGCAGGATTCAAGTTGAAATTGTTTTGGAGAATTCCAACAATTTCAATAAAATTTCTGATGTGGCATATCCGTCAACACATAGCCGAACGGGAAACGGGGTTATGATAGAAGCCATATGTCTTCTTAATTGTAAAATTAGAAAGGAAACGCAATGCCACCTGCCATTCACTCCAGCACACTATTGAGCCAGTTTACATTGGTGCTCTGATCGATCAGGTTGGAATGATGCTGACAGGATATTTATAGTGTTTAGCGATGAATCCTACTTATAACTGTGTCCTGAAGATCATCTTAGACGGGTCTGGAGATGCTCAGTACAGCGTGCCGATTTTGCTTTCACTAGGCCCTCAAACAGGAGTTATTATCAGGGGTGCCATTTCCCTTGATAGCCAGACCCCGTTAGTCGTCATTAAAGGCACACTTACAGTACAGCGATACGTCGACGGCATTTAGCTACTGTTACTTTTACAGTACCCTGTTCTTATTTTTCCGCAAGATATTGTGAGATTATATACGGCACATGTTGCTGTGAACTGTCTTATAGCATGTCAAACACTTCCTTGGCCAGCCAGATCTCTCTCCAATAGAGCATAGATCGAATAGTAAAATTGTGAGAATTAATGTCGTAATTTCAAAGAATTTACATTACGTCCAGAAAATCTGAATGACGTGTTGAAAAGAGCTTTAATAGTTGATATTTTATTGATTTCAAATGATGAAATTTTATTTTCAGTTTTTTTTTGCTTCTAATATTAATTTATTTGTTTTCCATTCTTCTTAATACGCCATTACTCTCAAAGTGAAAATTAGAGTTAAATTATGCAATGTTTTTGTGTTTTGTTCTATTCGTTTAGTAAGAAAACAATGAAAATTATAGAGCTTGGAAAAGTTTTGCTGCTTTATGGCCTAGTAAATACATTCTTGGCATTTGTTAGGTACACTTACGATTGGGAAGAAGACACAATGAATCAATGGAAGTATTTTTCTACCCTTGTGGTCTTTGTTATATCTTACATGCGAATTGATTTTTTAAGGATGATAATATCATCCTTCAGGACACTATGATGTGAAATACAGCTCATATTGTACGTGTTGGTTCAAATAGCACTTGTTCGAATTCGCCGTACATCCCTACGACCTAAGTTCTAGTAAGCCTAATTAAGAATCTGTGGAGCCAACTCAATTGGGTGTGTCACGCCACAAATCACAGCGCAAAGTAAGGCAACTGGCCACGAAAAGCCGTCGGCATACTTCCATATCCGTGTGTGTATCTTACAAAATATCATTCATTCATTATAAGCCAGTCTCACTCAAGTCTGTGATGCGATAGAAGATTATTCTGACTTTTATCAGGTGGTCACATGAATGTGATGGGAGAAGTAAGTGTAAGAAATTTTCGACTATTTATACGTAACTGTAGAGAGCGTGTTTTAATGTTTCTCCATACACATAATGTCATAATCAAAGTGTTACCAAATTTAGTGCTCTGTTTATTATAAAATATAAGATTAAAAATAAATTACAATTAAGATTACAATTTAACCTCGATTAGATTTCTTTTTCATTGATATGACAATATTCTTTCGTTTTCTAAATATACTTGCGCTTATGAAAACTGGGTTGACATGCTCACAGTATTCTATGTTGAGTTCTAAGTCCACGAAAAACCGTCATTGGGTTAATCATATCTGCTTTCCACTAATTGGAAGTGGGCCTAACGTGATGGCAGAAGGCTTAAGAAAACTGATAAAAATGAATCTCCGTTAGTTTGTTTTCTTAACTTCCCACTAGAAGCAATACGAGGGCTATTCAGGATGAACCTTGAAAATTTGAGCCTCAGTCAAGTGACGACGATGACTTCTGAGCTGGCATCTTCTTCTAACTTCCACACCACGCAAAAATGAGACCATTGAGCTTCGGCAGATTTAATGTGAATCAGCCACAACTACATGGTGGGTCATTTGTGGCATCCAGACTAGAATTCACTACTTAAAGAAACCCACCGGCCACAAGTCCATAACCATGATCACTAGGCAACAGTGGCCATTGAAATAAATGTATCACTCAAACTTGAATTACAAAATAGGGAATTAGTTAAGGCCATACATTGTAAGAGTTGAAATGAATAATCAACCAATAAGCTACCAGAAAATGCCTGAATCTTACTTTAAAAACATTTAGAATAATACACGTAAGGTTAACAGAATTTTAAAATATATATGATACTGACATAGATGAGAAAAACTTTATATTGAATTATTAAATCTAGATTATTTCATAATTAAACGAAAATTCTTATAAATGTGGATAAAATTTGCAGTAAATCACTAAAGCTAAGTGGCTGATGAAAAATGTCCTTTCATTTAAACAAAATCACACGGATCTCATTTTAAAATTTTTATGATTGGATAAATCATTTCCTATTATAAAGTTCATAACTTAACTTTAGTTTTGGAATTTACTGAAAACTCGAAATCAATATTACTTTCCTCTATTTTCTTCTGAAAGAATTTTTTTTTAAAAAAGTTTAGTTTAAAGGTATTTACTACCACACTGTTCTTTGAAAAATAAATGAGCAAAATGAGGTTAATTGCATGACTCATTAAAATTACATTAATTTTTCAAATTTGAAATCAATCATTTGTTAACAGTGAAATACTTGACAGCAAACACTGGAAATTCTTAAAAATTATTGTCGATCTTATATTACAAATGATCATATATTTGTTTTTGGAGATCTACTAGAACCTCATTTTCCTGCCCATCTCTCAAAGGTTTGCTATACCAAAGATGGTGATTCTTATTTTTGACAGTTGATCACACTAATGTAATATTTACGTAATGATAAATCAATTTATTATTTTTCCATTTAATAATTTTTTTTGGTAAATTTTTCTTCAACTACTAAAAATTACCGATTTCCCTCTTCATTTCATGTATGTTAAATTAAGTTTCATTTCCTGACTAAACAATATTGAAACGGGGAATTCGAATTTCCATTCCTGGCGCATAAGATGTCTGGAAGAATAACACTCACTTTTGTATATATATATATATACACAGAGAGAGAGAAATATGTACACGTATGATGTGGAAGTGGCAATAATTCTATTTTCCACATGTTATTAAGAACTACATTATAGTTACATATTGTTATAAATATAAATTCAGTTTAAATTGAATAAATTAAGTTAGGTATTATTTTCTTATCTGAAGCTTTATGTAATATATATACGTGTAGGATAACATTTTTAATTGGAAGAAAATAAAAAAAAATATTTATTTCTGAATTCTTACAAAAAAATAAGACATTACAAAGAAGCATTAATAAGACGCACGGCACTTAATCAAAAGTTTTGATAAAATCTTTTAAATTGAGTTAAAAAAAATTTACGCCGCTTGCAGCAATTTTTTAAAATGATTATTAATCATCATTGAATTACATTTAAGCTTCATATTTAAATGAAGATATTCATAGCACTATGTTGTACAAAGAATTGAAATTAGATGGTAAGTAACTTCTTTCGAGAGTAGATATATTGAATCTATCGAGTTCCCAAAATTCAATTAAGAATTTTGATTTGTGCTGAATATGTATTGCCATATCCTTTTTATCACTAATTGTCTCTCTATATTGCAATTATTACTTCAGAAATCAAAAATGCATCACCTGTAATAACGTAAATAAATGAATTAATAAAATATGGAAATGTTGATTTATAGCTTGTCTAACCTTCGAAACTTTGTTAGAATTTGTAATTATTTCAATTTTCCTTTAGACTATTCAACCATTTCTTCTTTTTTAAAAATTATTCCTGCTTTTACTCATGGAAAAAGAATAATTATTTTGTTTTGATGTTCAATTCTATACAATATGCTGAAGTGTAAACTTAAAACTTAATATATTCCTTGCAAAATCTATAGTGTTTTCTTTTCTAGTACAGCCAGATTAAGAGATTTAATGTATTAAAACAGGGATGAATAGAAATAAGTCAGAAAGAAAAAATTTCACTTTCTAATTTTGGGTATCTGTTTCATTTTTCTTTTGGGAATCTTATGTTAGTTTTTCCATAAAACTGATCAAAGCACTGTAACTTGACTGAAACTTTATAACGCTTTATAACAGTAAATGACAGGGCAAATAATTTGATGCGTCTTTCACCCGACATTCAAGTAAAAAGTTTTTTTGATCAACGACATTTGATATTTTATCTAATTCGCTATATGCAAAATAATCTCCCCCACATTTTTGTATTTAAAGTTAATTTCCAGGAGATGCTCGCGTGCAATGAAGAGGCGAAAATTTCAAGATCGTAGATTAAAAGATCAAAAGAACTGTTTTTTTTTCTCCTATCATTCAGGGCATCCATCTTACAGTCACAGTATTCGCAAGTTTATTACGATGCAATTAAAACATCTTTATGACTTCATCAAACATTTTTCTAATATCGATACCATGAGTTGTTCAGATAAAGGTTAAAAGGATTAATGTTTTCCTTCATTCATATTTACCTCCGCAATTATGAAACAGAAATAAATCGCCAAGCTATTTTAGATAATCTTGAATGGCTATGGACTGATCGAGAACTTTCAAAACATTATTTTCAAATATCTTCTTAAGTTATTTACCACATTTTCACTAATTGCATCAATACAATGTTCAGTTGTATGATGGGATGTAGTTACGAACTTGTGTGATGAATGTATGTGATTTTGTATTACCTAGATTGAATCGAATAGTCTTCTTTTTTGCACTAAGTGTGGCAATCTTTTTGTCCTTTTTTGTCTGTAACACATATTTGAAAGACTGACATGCTTGAAAGTATTATATATATTTTTGTTAAAAATTAATTTTGAAAAAAACTCTTATGACGAAAGTTATGTAATTTCGTGGAATGTGTACCTTATGAACATATTTTTGTGATTACTCATGAAATGATTTTGTTTTATCTTAATAAAATGGTTTTGCTTAGAGTTTGATATATTGTTGTTCCTCGACATTCCTAATAATATTCTTAAGCCAGATTTTATCGGTTTCATTTTAAGTAAACTAAGTATTTTATCTGTGAATCCCATTTTTACCACATCTTCTAAATCTAATTTAAAAAGTTTTCCTTTTTCATATAGGCATTGACACGAACCTTATTCCAAGATAGATATGAAAATGAACACTAGTTTCGTTTGCTCAATCATCTTCACTACTAAAAGAAGATTTAATTCCTCGTTGTTTATGCAGACCAGATAACAAAGACGGAAGTTTCTCACTCGCATTTTTAATTAACCTTTTGAAGACGGCGGGTTTCGTGAGGAAAAGGCCCTTAAAGACGGCGCTTTAGGCGATGTTTACTTCCCCCTTTTTTATTGCTGATTGATGGCACCATACATAGGCTTACAATAGAAGCAGGATAGTTGCTAGCGTCCGCAGTCAATGGGGATGTTCGCGGCTTAGAAAGTCCCTAAATACAAAGAGTCTCCCTTTCTTAGGGAAACATATTTTCTTGGAGCTCAATGTAGAAATTACGATTTCAGTTCCAAGAAAATTTTGGAAATTTATTTATTTTATTTTTTAAAAAAAGAAATTATTTCCTAACAATTTAAGCTGCATTTCACCTAGATTTCCTCTTCAATATTATTAAGAGCATTGAGAAAAATAGCACAAAACAATGATGATAATATAAAGCATTGCACAAAAAAATGAAACGCTTATTTCAATGTAGACAAAGGTACACACAATAAACTAAACCAAATTTAATTGATATTATTCAAGTAAAATTTATTTATATTTTGATTTTCAGTAAATTCATTAAAATAGGTATAAAATATTTTAAATTTATTTTTAATTCTTTTAAATGCAGGAATTTGATACAAACCTGGTGCTAAAACTTAAAATAATCAAATTAGAAATAAGAAGTAAATAATATGATACTTCATAAATTGCACGTAATTATAATCAGTAATACAAAATAAAATAAAAAGCAAAATTGCTGATCCTGTCTCTTGATGTTATAATGTAAAATTCAGACTTTCTCAAATCGATGATGAAATAAGTTTAAAAGCTCTTATAAGTATTCACAACATTTGTATGACAATAGACATATCATCATAAATCAACTATGCTTCTTTGGAAACTTCATTATTACTTAATTTATAATTGTTTTTCTCTTTTAGAACATGCCAGAAAAATCTTAAAAATTTAAACCCTCTTAATCTTCCATGAAGGAATGATAGATTTGATGTATAATTGTCATTTTTTATTGTTCCGAAATCCATTATATTGTGATACATTAGAATTCATAATACTGAATGAATCCTATGATTAAGTCTAAATTTTATTAACAAGCATTTTTCAAAAATTAAAACTTTATTCTTCTTTGATCTAATTCTTACTATATATGCTGAAAATTATGATAAAATATTCACCGTGGCAAATAAATGAGATGAATAAAAAGCAAAACCATTAAAAAAAGGTGTTTCGCATTATGCTCTAAAATGTGAGTATCTTAAGGCTATAAATGTTGACCTTTGTTAAATAGTGCCACATTGTAGAGTCCACAAATTTTTATCGAAAAAAGGTGACGATTAGGTGTTCCAACGTGTAGCAGAGCTGATACGCATTAAATCAAAATCCTTACGTTGCCGTGGTGTGGAAATTAGAAGTGGACGCTCTAGCTCGGCTATCGTTCTCGTTACTTGTTTGTCATTTAAATTACGAGGTCCGTCTTATTAATTTGTCCCTTATGTTACTTGTAAATGAAATATTAATAATTTATCAGTTTACCTACGTGTTCCTAAAAATAAATTCTTTAAATACACATAAGAAATTTAAAATTATATTTTTTCCAATAGTAATAAATGTTTTCATTAGTAAAAAAGTGGAAATACTTTGAATTTTTAGAATACTTCTAGTAAAACGCAAACATTAAGCTGATATCGAAGACAAAATATTATGACTGCAAACATTTTTAAGTTACCGAGGAGCTTCACGTATCTCGGTAATCTTGTTTATATAAAAGGAATATATGATTCTTATTTGTACTTAATTGTTTCTTTTGCAAGTAATGACAACATACTGGAGTTTCTTACCTTTTTTTTTTTCACTTTTCGTACAAAAAGTTATATTCTTAACCTTATAATCCTTAGATAATCCTTACTTTTTATTTAAAATTTCAAAAGAATTGCATAATATTGCTTAATTCTAAGATTACTGCTCTGATTTTTGTGCGATAATAAACTGATTTTTGTGTGTGATTTTGTGCATATGACAGAGCCAAAGCCAATACATTCCTACGAAGCCAACTCTTTCGATCAACATTCAAAATAATTACAAAAATCTTTCCTTCTCAACGCACAGACTCCTCAATCGGTTTAGAAAAAACTGACAACAATTTTTCTTTACTTTCTTCAAAATGAAGGAAAACTTTAGCTTCAAATATCGTTTTTCCCCTCCCCCCCACTTCGTCTGGACAGTCCCCTAAGTGACTGGGTCCTTTTTACATTATCTCTCAAAATCTAACACAATATCAGTTCTCTGAACGGTTATTTTCAGTTTCCCGATAACGTTCGCAAAGTAGAAGGCCTTCTTTTAAGTTGGTCGGCATAGTTTCTACTTATCCTATGTCCGACAATGTAACAGAAAAAGAAATCACTTTCTAAAGCTTTATTACGGCAATAAGAGGAAGAACCACGGAAGAATAGTTTTCCGGCTACATGAAAGCAACCTTGAAGATTTAGAAGAAGGCAGATGTGCATTTCTAGGTTTTATTACACCAAAAAGGCATATGATAATCAATAATGACCAAAACCTGAAAGAATCAACAATAATCAAGAGGGAGTAGCATTCTTTGTCGATATGAAAGCTTTTACAACCTGTTTTTAATGCTCATTTACAGGAGCCATTTGCTTCCCTATTCAGAGTTTCAAACGTTCAATAGCCTTAGAGCGCACCCGAACATTCCTTTTTTTGTACTATCGTACATAAAAAGTGTGACTCATGAATAAATAGGCGAGAAAAAAAAAAAAAGAAAACGAACACATTTTTTCTATTTCAATGTAACTATCTGTTAGATTCTGATTATATTTATTTTTCATGTATATTTTAGAGCATTTTGCAAATTTTTTCGTAATTATTATTATAAAAGAAACTTATTTTATTTTTTTTTAAAAAAAAAGCTTCTTTTAAGTTTCGAAAAATCAGGAAATCCAACACTGTAGAACTTTTAAAGTATAATATATAACAAAAGCAAAAATTTTATTCTTGCTTCTAAGATTTTTGTATAAATCGGGGAATTTTTCTTATGCTAAAGAATTTGTAATATTCGTCTGCTACAAATTTGAAAGAAAAAATATCGGAATTAATAGTTTTTGTTTCGAAGACTCAACTTTTATACATCAATTGTCATAATAAAAAAAAATGTCGGAATTAGTTTCGTGCTTTTATAAATTCGAAAGACTACAATGTACAGTTTTAAAAATCTATAACAAATATTTTTGTAATTTTTTTTT
>BMAW01048334.1:1640-36576 GCA_019974015.1 Nephila pilipes
TTTTTTTTTTTTTTTTTTTTTTTTTTTTTTTTTTTTTTTTTTTTTGCGTTAAGATAAAAGTATGCACAGATAGAAAATATTAATAAAAATATTAAAAATGTTTTATCATTAGACCAAATTGGTCGAGAGTATTAAAAATAAATTTATCTTTGAAAGAAAAAGTACCATTTTCTCGTTTTGACATAATTTTTTTAAAAAAAAATTAGCAGTATCTTATATTATTAGTTTAATACATGTTTTTTTATCAATTTATCAAGCGCAGAATCGGGCCCTGTAAACTTTCAGCATTCGGGATTCATGGCACCAAAAACGCGAGTAGCAGAGTCAGTATAAATCCTATATTTTATTAATAAGCAATACAAAGTAAGTAGTTACATACATATTTATCATTTTGCTAATACATAGTTTAGTAAAATAATAGGTAGTTCTTAGGTATTATTTCAATAAAATTGCCGAGCGTTGAAAACATTAATAAATAACTGTAGATATCATTATGAGTATTTTCATGAAAAAAGTATAATGCATTTATTTTAGGTGAACATAGAGAACACCTAATAAATATACATGCTTAACGATTTAGAGGGTAAAAAATGATAGATGCTTAAAGGATAATTTGAAAATAACTATGAGCAGATTATTAAAAATAAATGGGTTTTTATAAAAAGTTTTGATAAATTTATAAATGTAATTGTTAATATTTTTAAATATATTTTCACTTAATTCTATTTTTAGAACATTTGTACTTTTTGTTTCCTAATTTTGTGTTATGGTAGCGAAATATTTTTCAGCAAAAAATACGGTGTAATAGTTTTAAATGGAAAAAAAAACCCGCTTCATGTCAGATACATGAATATCTTTACAAGAGATTTAAAATATTGATTTAAAATATTCCTATAAATCGAATAATTTTTTTAACATTAAAACCATTTGAAATTGTATGAAATGTATGAAAATATCTGTTTATCCAACAAAATGTGTCTTTTATGATACATTATTTTTATTAAACGTTTTGGAAACAAAGTCGAGATTGGGAATTTATCCCTTTGAGCGTTATGCACGTCCCGTCTTGTTCGAGATACTTCAAAAAGCAGTCAAAAGTATAATTCCGAATGGCCGTGAACTCGCCGAAAGCGGTAACGATGTATATTTTCTCCTTCACAGGATTACATCAAGTTCGTTTCAGACATATATTGTTCGTTTTACACGTTATTTGCTTTACCCTCTATAAATATTTAAAATCTTGATAGATAATTGGGTAGGGTTGCGGCGACACAAATATAATAACACATATAAGTGTTATTTCCAGTCTCAAATTGTTATACTAAAACAATTTTTTTTTTAATTTTTAAAAATGACTGTAAGAAAGAGAGAAATTTTCTTTTGTTTGAAGTAAATAATGTAATATGTAGTTTTTTGTATCATTTTTCAATATTTGAACATACCAATTTTTTCAAGCCTTATTTTTTAACCATTAATTGTTTGTAGTTTTACTGAGAATTGTTGGATCGAATGAACAATTTTCAAGTGGGCATTTGACCCCAAGGGACGTGATGGCCCTTCACACAAGATTCGCCAAAGGTCATTCAACTGCTGTGAACAAGTAATCAATAATTTCTCTAAGAGACAAAGACACCGCACTGAGCAATAAAAATGTCTTCTCCATGGGGATTTTACCGACCATTCGCGTCTTATAAAAGGGGGGGGGGATGGAATTGATGTATTTCACTTTTCGAAGATGTTGAGAAAGAAAAGAAATATTTTCGCGATTTCTAGATGTGCTTAAGTAGATCGCTTGAGCAATATCTTTACACAAGAAAGTAAAATTCTTGGAGGGTTAAATCTGTTGAGGCTCAAAGCGAAAAAAAAGATAAATATTTTTTAGACTGTGGTAGCTGTGCTTATGTAGATCGCTTTAGGAGCAGCTTTCCACAAGAAAGTAAAATACTTGGTGGATGAATCTGTCGAAAGTCATATGTTAGCGTGGTGTGGAAGACAGGAGAGGTAGGTGAAAGGTACGGAATCGTCGTTGTCACTTAGCCGAGAATAGCACTTCTCCTAACTTCCACACAATGAGTGGACTTTTGACCTCGACAGATTTGATGTGCATCAGCCCCAGCTACATGATGGATCTTTCGTGTCCTCAAGGCTCGAACCACCACTCAACGAAAAACAAGAGTTCACGTCCATGAAAACTAGGCAACCACGGTTACAAAATAGTTTGTATTCTTTAAATTCTTAATAATAATTTTTTAACTTTAATGATTTTTTTTAAAGTTTTGAGAGCAACAGTACATTTCTTTTAATTTTGTAATATATATGTATAAGATAAAGCAATTAATTTATCATTAAAAAACACAAAAGGAAGAGAACAATTAAAATCCAAAATCAACAAAAAAAAACATTTATAGAACTAAGTAAAAAAGTTGAAACTGAATCAAATTTGAAACTAAAAGATGAATAAAATTTGAATCAAATTTGAAATTAACTTGAACCAAAGAATAATCGAATACTCAACAAAACAAAACATGTATATTCAGACTGGGGACTGAATTGTGGGGTTAAACTAGTTCTATGGTACCAACCCTCCCCCAATGCATCCTGTTGGGTAAAATTGGATTACTCCAAAATTTAAGTTGTAATTTAAAGAAAAGAAACAATAAACAAAGAAGAAAGATTGAATGACGAGATATCTCAATTTCTAATTATTTTCAAAAACAGGAAAAAAAATATTTTTTTTTATCTAATTAAAACTTATCCATTTAAAAATGTCCTTTTAAAATTATCCGATTAAAACTATCCAATTAAAAATTTAAGATTTTTTTCAAAACAATAAAACATTATAATTAAATATTTCCATTTAAAAACCTTAAAAACTGCTACTATACCCGAATCCGTGCTTTTCATCGAAATTCAATTCATATACATATATATATATATGCTGCTCAAAATAAGTATGTAAGTTTTCGTTATGAAGGTTAATGAAAATAAAAAAATTTGGAAAAAAAAGATTTAATACAAATTTGGGTGACCAAATTAAAAAGAGTATTGAAAACTTTTATGGACAAATCTTTAACATGAAATCGAAGTCAACAGATTAGAATGTGGTGCAATTCCAACTATACAGCATAAAACAGAAAAGCTTAGACAATACGGATGCTCCCCAAGGAAAATTAAACTTGGAACTCTCTAAAAATGAATCATGCATTCTCTATTAATGTATATATATAATGTGTATGTGTGTGTGTGTATTTCATTCCATTTAAACAAGTGACTTGGTTTAATACTAATGTAACATAAAATGTGGGAAATTTCCTTTGCATAAAAATATGGAATTGCTTATCACTCCATCTGGTGCCATTTAAGTAAAGTAAATTTCAAACCAAAAAATGTACTCTCTAATAGCTCAGCATAATTCCATAGCTAAATGTTGTTCATGAACAGCTGGCATTTTCTTATCATGGCTTTCGAACCCAAAGAAAGATTTCTTATGTTCTTTTTCAGCTCTTTTCTTTTTTAATTTCTCATTCCAAGCAAACTCAGTAAACTATACTCAGACGCGAGTCTCCTCCATTATGCATGGTTTATTTTCTATTTAAAACAAGTTCTCTTTAGCTCTGATGATGACATTATGAAGTAGATTACTAGCCTAACGAAGAAAAGTTTTCGTCGTTGTCTGCAATCCTTCATGAAGGCGGTACTATTTTTGATGAATAATTCAAGTAGAAGATTATGCTAAATAAGTTTGGAAGGTTCTGAGTTTATTTCTAATATGGTGTTAGATTTTCATGATTGAATTCTGATTCTGTATCTATTTCGTACCAGAAAGTTAATAAAAATGGTTATATTTGATGGATTTCTCTGAAAGTGATCAGTAGATAATATTTCATATCCTTTTACTTTGTATTTTTAAATACTTTAATTTTTCAACTTCAACTTAGTAAAAACATTACAATACTTGAAAATTGCTAAGATGTAGTAGAAGCAACCAACATAGGTGTCATTCATAGACAGTGTTTTTTAAAGAATTCCAGGAAAGCAGCTGGTAAAAAAATCTCTTTATGATACCGATGTAATCAGGTTGTAACGACCTTACACTGCCCCCATCAAGCAGTTCCATTCATTCATGACCAGATACATTTTGGCAACATTCCTTTATATAAAGCGGGTGAATGCACATTTGTTATTGACAAGTACTGGAGCAACGAATGATCATCAAATTTTGCTTAAAATTGGGAGAGTTGGCTACAAAAATCTAATAAATGCTTAAATGCATGTATGGTGATGATAGTACGAGACGTTTATGAGTATTTGAGAGGTTTTTGAAAATATAAAGAAGAAAGGTTCTATATATATACACCAAAGACAATGAGGGATTAGTCCTACGGTGTTCGAGCCGAAACGATGAAAATGTAGAGATTGAGCAACAGAATATTGTCGTGAAAGTTCCATTGTGACAGGTGCATTCTACAAAGATATTTTTGAGCTCCTAACTCACACAGCGTTTGAATCCTGATTTGTTGGACAGTGGAAATTGGTACAGCTGGTACAACATTGCGCTGTCTCGCAAGTCTTCCTTGTACTGGATACTTTGGAGAGAAGGCAGGTTGTGTTCATCAGCCACACTCTGTATTTACCAAACCTGTCCTCCTGAACTGTTGCTCGTATCCAAAGTTGAAAGGACAGCAGTATGAATCGATAAAGAAGAATAAAGTGGCAATGACATCGGAATTCAATAATATTGGAACTGAAGTGTTCCAGAAGACGTTTCTGGGCCTGTAAATTCCTTCCAAGTGTTGTATTTCATTGTGAGGAGAATATGTAGAAGCGTTATATCAAATGTAAATATATCCTCGGTGTTATATGGTATGAGTATGGATAATCTAAGAGTTTTTTTTTTTCAAAAACAATGTATATTATAACAGAGAAAAAACAACATACTGATCGGTGTACCCAATAAAATGTGAATTGTTTTGGTGATATTTAGTGCAAAACTATGTAGTTAATAGCTAGATAAGATTTTACATAATGCATAATTTAACATGGTTTTAAACATCTAATCATATTATTTTAAGGCTACACAGTACCCTAAAAATGACAAATTTATCGAAAAAAATTTTTTTGCATTTTCCTGTAGCCCATACATTTGGGAATCTTGGCCCCAAATTTTAGATCTATTAACCAATTAGTGTTTAAGATATTTGAAGTTTTCTGAACATTGTCAGTCACTATTTTTGACAGCTGAGGGGGGCGTGGTTAGTTTCGGTTTCATTTTAAAGCATTTTTCCATTCTTAAATTTAATTAATTACTGATATTTTTTAAATAATATCGATATTTGCAGAGAAGTAGATATTAACTTCAACTTTCACTACTAAAATCATTTATGTTTGTTTATATTTTGAGTTCTTGATGTGCTTATAGTTACTTAGCCAAAATTGATAAGAAAAGGTATTTCTCAAGACCAATATTTATTCTGCATATAATTTTTATAATTTAAAAGCTTTTTTTAAATTGTTTAAGTTAAGTTTCTTCTGTTGAGAAAATTCCATGGACAAAACTTTCATAGCTTGAGAAGAGAAGCAACATTTCTAAGAGATGGAGTACTGCTAAAAATGACAATTCTAAATAACTACAAAACTTCAGAAAACAAATGTTTTGAATACGAGTGCTGCAGATAAAAGTATGTTTCAAATTACATTATAGTGGATACTGAATGTTTGTTTACAGATAATTTAAGCAATATTTGTCATATTGCATCTTTAAAACTTTGCTATGGTCAAAGAAATAGATTTGCATATAAAGTGAATGTTGTATGTGTTAATTGTGACCAAACCTAGAGTGAAACATGTTCATAACAATTAATTGATGCTATATTACATCAAATATCAAATGTTAGCAAGCATCAATTTTTTAATGTTCCATTTGATGTAAATATGAAATTAGTGCAAGGTATGTTAAGATTGTGACTTGGCTACTCATCGTTGGAAAAATTCTGCATGCATATGAATTGAAATATAATGTTTAGTAAAACTTTTAAAAGACATTATGAGCCAAAAGTTCAGATTGGACATCTTGTTGGGTCAAATCAGCCGTTGCTTTATATTCGTAAAGATGTCATTGAGGCGTAGGGCTCAAGGAATGATAAAGATATAGTCGGTATTGGAATGTCATATGATGGAAGCTGGTTGACAAGAGAACATACGTCAACGTCAAATATCGGAATAGGATATGTTATCGACTTGCTGACTGGCTTTGTGATAGACTACGAAGTAATGTCAAAGCGGCGTGGAGAATGTGAACAGACTAAATTTGAGCTTGGAGAAGAAAGTGCTGAATTTCGTATTTGGTACAAAGGACAACAAAATGTTTGTAGTACAACACATGTCGGATCATCTAGTGCAATGGAAGTAAATGCAGCTTTGAAATTATGGGAAAGATCTGAGAGTATTAGTTTCCGGGACACAATCTTGCTCTTTGACTCTTGGTGTTTTTACCAGTTATCATTAGCACGTGGAAAAAAATCAGGTATTCACAAAGATTGGGTAAAAATAACAATCAACGAAGAATATTTGCCCAAAATCTTGCCTATTTATCAGCGATTAGCTTCAACTGAATTATTAAGCACATGTGTCAGAGGTTTGACACATAATTCTAATGAAGCATTACATTCGATGATATGGGACAAATATTCCAAAGAAAACACAGCTTCTAGGAGTCGTGTTGATTGCCATGTCGAGTGCAATACCTGAATTTATTGTTGGAACATTAAAAGCTCTAAAAACATTTCAGGATGCTAATTGAATTTGTAACAAGTTTGTCATCAGAACATTTAGTGTACTTTATTCATTGTAGGAGAACCTATTTCAGAAAGAAAAGGAAATCTGCAAATTTTAAAGTTGCGCAGAAAAAAATAAAATTTGCTAAATTGCGTCGATTTAAAATTCAGAAAAAGTTAGGTGCTATGTACAAACCTGGTAGTTTTTAACTTTTTTTAAACTTTTATTTATATCATTATTATTTTTTATAAGTGTATTGTGTTTTAAAACTTTTGTGAAATTATTATGTTAACTTTAAGCTGAATAATCTGTCGTCGTAACAAATGCTATATCGATATTTTGCAATAACATATTTTGAATAAATAAAAATATTTGCCATAATATTTAATTAAAGTAGTGTTTTCATATATTATATAAGTAGTTAAATAATATATTAAAAATTTAGATCTTTGCAAGCATTATTAGTTTTTGTTTTATGCCTTTAAAAACTTTAAATGCATTTTTCTCAGACTTTTATTTTTGAAGATGTAAGTGTTTTCTAATCCCTAAGGCTTTTTTTCTGTTCAAGATAGAGTCTTGAAATTTTTTATACATACTGAGATATATGTGTTCTATAAAGGTTAGTATGGATTTAGGTCTGGGATCCCTAGTTATTTTTTTAAAAAATGTTAAAGTTAATATTTTAAAAATTTTCCTGTTTTTTCCAGGTTTAGCTAGAAAAATAATTATTAAAAATCAACAAGGGAACAGATTTTTAAATCCATACTAACTTTTGTTTGCAATAATGTATGAAATATAAATCACTCAAAATAATTAAAAAATTTCAAAAATTGTGTATTTTATAAGGGTTTAAAAAAACTTCAAAATTTTTAAATTTTTTTAAATTTTAAAATAAGGACTAGTTAAATTGACTTTTTATTTTCAGAATCAGTTTAATAATATAGTATGAAAACAATACATAAGTTACTTTTAATATTACTGTCTCCAAAAAAATTTTTTGAAAGAGAGTACCGTGTAGCCTTAAGCAGTAAGCCTTGAGTTTAAGAGATAATAATTCGAATTAAAAACCAACGTTTTTAAAAACAACGTTTTTATATGGCGGCAAAGTTTATTAAAAAAATTATTGAAATATTAGTTAAAACTGGATGCAAATATCTAAATATTGCATTGTTAGGCAAGTAAGAACAGTTCCCAAAATTTCAAAGCTCTAGCTTGCTCGGAAGTTGGTTAAATTAACGATAGAAAACTTGATGACACAGTGATACACACACAGACAGATACACACCAAGTGAAATACATAAAAACGTTAAAACTAACTAAAATTAATTCATTCATCCGGTAAATTAAATGAATGGAATGCATTTTTACCCAACCACCCTTGGCGACAAGAATTACTTAGCGATATTTTGCTAAATGTGGCTACCCTGTTCCGTTTTACGGACTTAAGTTAAACAAAAAATAAAATAATAATAATAATAAATAAAAACCAGCCAAGTTTGGAGCAAATTTTTGAAATCGCGCCAAGTGATTGGGCTAAACTGCATTATTAAAGAAAATATTAATTAAAACTTATCGCAAACGTCTAAATATTGCATTGTTAGGCGAGTACGAACGATTCCCAAAATTTCAAAGCTCTAGCTTGATGGGAAGTTGGTTAAATTAACGATCGAAAATTTGATGACACACACACACACACACACACCAAGTGAAATTCAGAAAAACGTTGTAAAAATGAAATAAATGTCTCAGTAATTAAGAATTGGTATTCAAAACTGTGTCTGATATTTCTATAAAAGTTAAAATTACTGGGTGGAACGGGGAGATTCAAGACTTTTGAAATAAACGAACGGATAAGAGGAATTTTATATAACTTTTCTCAATTCACAAGTGTAACATGTGTAATCAAATATAATCAAACTTTCACACTCCAAAGTGTGTATCTGCAACTAGTTATCTCACAGTTTAGTTAGAGAAATGATTGCAGTTTGTAAATTACAAACAAATTCCAATGGAATATTCGGGAGTTATTTACTACTGTAGCGAATGTCGATTAAAAATCTTAGATCAACCAATCAATGCTTAAAACTATAATGTTCATAAGAATATTGTAAATATTGAAAATTACGGGTATCACGAAATATAAATCAACGAAAATTTTTTGAAAAAAAATATCACAAATTATGTTAATTATTTTAATGTTAAAGCGATTGCTTTCCTAATTCCAATTACTTATATTATGTAATGTAAATCTGTTTTCAGAAAATTTAAAGACGAGTCATTCTATAGTTTGAATTCCGGCTATTTTGCTGTTCTTGAACATACAAGAGAGATTTAAAGCTCACAACGAACAATTACTCAGCATTAGGTATTATTGTTGGGAAGGATTTAGCAGGTTTATACCGGCTGTACCAAACTGGAAAGTAATTTCTTCTCAATTTAGACGAATTGTTTGTTAATATGACCCTTGCAACCATGATTTCCTATATGGTGGACTAAACGTTGTAATACTTAATACCATTATAAATACATAGAACTGATTGATAAATTATTTGAAACTTGCCACTGATGATACAAACAGATATTGTTGTACAACTTTTGAGATATTTATTTAAGAATTTAATAATTTGTTAATTTTTCTTTCTATAAAAACAGAGGAACATGGGGAAACACTATTGTTTAATTGACACACATATGGATTTCATATCATTTTCTATAATGTACCATTTGTTCCCAATTCTACATGCATTTTCCTTCAAATGACACTTATAGGCCTTTGTACGACATTGTCTAATAGGAGAGTTAATTATGAAAATCGGCTTTGCTATGTATGAATTACGTTGCGCTGATTAGTATACGGAATATAAGTGTTTGGAGTAATCATCATTAGTTGCAAAGAGAGAAAGAGATATATCGGAAGGTTTGAACTATAAAATTAGATATATGCTTACGCTGAAAAGGAAGAGTTTTTTGATATTGGACTGGATTCTGAACCAGACCCACCTTTAAAGGCAGTTAGGTAAGTATTGATTGCTGATTATGTTTTGCAGTGGGCGTAGAGGGATTTACCACACAGTAGTGATATGTATCTTGAATTTTGACTATTCTAGAAAAAAGGATAAAATAAGTTGAGGATTTGACACTGCTATTATATTCATATTTATATTACAAATTTGCAGTGGAACAAATAAGAAGAAGAAACAAAAGCGGGAGTCACAAGTTTAGTATTCTATTTAGTAATCAAATGGCATTTCGATTGCCCAATATATTTATTACTAATATCATTTATGGACTAGATTACTACATAGCCTTTATGACTAGTAACTTATTAGCTTGGATTTTAACACCTTGCTAGCGTGAGGACATGGAGTGTCGACAGATTTAACGTGCATCAGTCTCATTATACAGGGGGTGTTTGGTAGCATCAGGACTTGAAATCATGCCTTAACCAAAACACACCAGCCGCCTGTATTAGGCGTGCATTAAGAGAAATCTAGGTCTCATCAACGGTGTGTTCTTGGATCTCTCCAGGTCTTATCAAATGACGACGCTTCGCAAAATGACGACGACACTTCGATCATGCAGCTATCAAATTTTGATATAAGAACTAATAACTGCAAATTACAATCGATCTTTTGACACCATTCAACAAATAAGAGAACACTATGGTAATATCAACTTGCCTTAGCAACGACTTGTCATGAAAATCTGTTTTTGAAACACCCTCGAACTGAACTAAAGAAGATTACGTGACAGTAACCAAGTGGACATTATATCAAACCGGTGGTAGGCGATATTTTAATTTAGATAGTGTGTTCAAGTTAGGATTTTTCTAAAGACTCGTCGTTCGAAGATATTAATGCAAAATAAACCATTTGTGGATAAAAGTCCTCACGTTCGCTTGGCGTATATTTATACAGTAGGGTGACGCTCAGGTTATCGTCCTGTTACAGGGCCTCAAAAATACATGTTTACATAATCCATGTTAGGGTTTTCTCTGATAGAAAACTGGGTTTAGAACCAACGGAATTCCTCTGGAGCGGAATGGTACCCACGTCATCATGGTCGACATTATTCAAATCTAATGGTGAGTTCGTTTCCTGATGCCACTAAGGTCAATTTTGAAAAGAGGCTGCTGCACGTTAAATGTGTCGTAGCACAATGCTCTCGAGTTGTATTGATGGGGAAGTTTGAAGAGAGGGGTACCAGCACCAATGACGTCCTCGACACTTTATACAGATTCAAAATTATGAGGTTCTTTACCAATATTCCTCGTGTTTCAAGTAAGTGCGGCTTAAATAATTCAATCCGAGTAAGATATGTATACAATACAAAGAAGAATATCGCGAAATCTTTTTTTTTTTTTTTTTCATCTTGAATTCAGGAGAAAGACTCGCAGAAAAACATTCTCCATCGATAATCTGTAAAGCTGATAAAAATATCTCGTAGCAATTACCAAACTATTAAATCAATAATATAAGTTCTCTGTTTCTTCGATATCGCACAATACAAATTATTTCAATTCGATATTATAAATATAATTTTTATTTAAGCTAAAAATATTATTCACGGAAGGAAAGAAAAATAAATTAAATGTTTTTTCCCAAGATATTACTTACACTAGATATTCCCACTTCATCCAGTGCTTGAAAATTGCCAGATTGAAACAGATTTTTATCTGATTATTTGTCTATTTACGTTGCACTGAGACGTAACATGGGGTTTATTGGCTATAAATTTCGATATTTTGAGCCTCGGTTAAGTGACGAGATCCAGTTCAAAACTAAAACATTTAAAGTTTTTAGTTTTGAAGTGAATTTAACTGTATGTGTTTTCTGTAATTTCAATTATTTATGATTAATTACCAACCTGAGAGTAAACATTTTAATTTTGTTTTTGAAACTGAAATTATCGAGAGTTAAAAACTTGAAAGATATATTGTTCATATAAATTTCCGTATACATTTTCTGCACATATTTACGTTCATACTCATATTCATATAAGATTCTTGATATACATTCTCTCCATATTTACTATAAATAATTTAATTTCAGCAATATTTACATAATTTTTATTAGTTCCTTAATTCATATTTTTATAAAAGGGCTTTTATATATTAATTTTATTAAAGAGAATATCCCCTCGGAAAAATATTCTTTAATACCACGTTCCATAGTTTCCAAAATCCCATACTAAAAGCATTTCACGTTTTAAAATATTTTTCTCTCCCTTAAAGGATTTTAAGTGTACACTAAATCATGATTGAAAACATTATCTCGAAACTATACTAGAAAATATATCATGTCACGTAATTCTTTGTTAGTACTTAAGATCCATTTTTAGAAGGCCTAAATTTTTGAACTACAAAACGAATAGCAGCTCTATAAGCTTGAGTTCGTAATACCTACTTTTCAACAACGATATTTAGCTATGTTTATTAGTCTAAGAGGAAGAATTGTAGCTGCAAAAGATTAAAGTTACTGGAGAAAAAATTGACGAATTATTATATCTTATGTTACACAGACAACTTATATTTAGAACGAAGACGAGATACTTGATTATACCATAAACGGAGAAAAATGGCTCATTCTAATAATGCTATTCAGTTGTTTTTCAAACAAACTGGATCATGTCTTAGGTATAGTTTTATTTACATATTAAGAACATCATAACAAATTCTAGTTAAAGTCTTCTTCGTCTATCGTTAGAATAATATTAAAGCTCTGTAAGATATACTGAAAAATACAGTGTATTGAAAAATTGGAAGAGGCACAAATTGGGAAACGTGGCTGATTTTACCGGCGAAAGAGCCATATTTGTATTAAATTGCTTGTCACCATATTTCACATTCAAATAATTGTAAAATATATAAAGTGGACGAAACGTCCTATGGACCCACTCTAAAATTTATTATAAAATCAACTAATCGGCTTACGACATTTTGGTTCGGATCGTAATGAATGAGCGTGCTCAAGCGTTTTGTTAGCTCAAGTAAAAAAAAAAAATGTTTTTCCAATTTGGCCATAGATCATGTGGCCTGACCATTAATTTAGTTGAAAAATATGTTTCATTTGAAAAGATTAGTGTTGATGTTATAAATCAGAAATTATAACTCGTGTCATGCAACACTGTCCAGCATCTGCATTTTAGTGGTTTTTCTTTATACTAATAATATTGTACTTTCGAATTTATCATTTCTTTTTTCATTCTCACCCAAGTCTGTTACTCTTCTAGTATACTTTCTACATGCTATTTATTGAAGTAACTTATATACACATATATTTACAAATTAACCAAAGGAAATATTGGACACTTACAACCACTTAGATCAATATCTTATCGAATCAAACCTCTTAAAGTAATATACTATTATACTCCCACATAGTACAGGAGGAGCGCTGGTTGGCCGTATAGAGTAAGCCTCAACTCTCATTGGACGATGTACATATGAATTTTCAACAACTTGTGATTCGATCCACAACGAGCACACATTGAAATATGGTAATTGGGGCAGCTTGTATAATTGATGCGTATTTTCATAAATACTGTTCATTAGTTTCTACGAAATAAATGCGTAAAATGTTTATGCTGAATTTTGTTTGTTTTTGCACTTTCCTGTTTACGTTTCAGCGGGAGAAGCATTGTAGTCCTAACTACACTCCTCTAAGTCAATAAGTTTATTTTTAACAAAAATTTCAAATAAATTACGGATTTCGGGTCTATCATATATACCGAAGAACTTTATGTGGAAAGAAAAAATAGAGACAAGTATTAATTTCTATATGCTTGAGGGAGAATCGAATGTAGGAAACAATCGAAAAGGCTTCCCAGAAAGCATTTAAGCTTTGTTTATCTAAAGACAGTTCGCCCAAAGTGATTGGAAAAGTCAAAGAAATGCATCGAACTTGTAAATTTCATGCTTATTTAAAGAAGGTATATCCAGAAAGGGGAAAAATGCAGAAAATTATCTTAATTTGCATATAAATACTCAAATTCCTTTCAGCTAGCAACGTTTCTCAAATAAATATTGCATTGTATATATTTCTGCACAAATCAAAAATTAAACTCTTATAAGAATGTATTAAAATTTAATCGTATGAAACAAATAAATTTTCAATGATTATTGATAAGAAAAAAAGATTTGAGAGGGGAAGATGCAGTACGCTATATATACAGCAATTTATTCTATAAAAATATATTAATATATACATGCGAATGGTTTTATTAATAGAATTATATTTTACGGAAATTTAATAAAAATGTCAAATGCTGCAAATCTTTACTTTTACAACCAAAAACAATCTGACAATCAAACATTCCAGTCTGTTTAAATTTCAGATAAAGTTCAATATTTGTTACTATATTTTTTAAAGTAGAAGGCACGTTTCATTTTTCTCTCGTGGCCATTACAATTTGTCAAATAAAATAATGTGATTAGGAAAAAGATATTTAATAATAATGTCAAACCTCAATCTTTCATGCCATGAAAAACAAAAGCACTCAATGGCTCAGAATAAAAATTGTCCAGTCGAAACAAATTCTTTTTCTTCATAGCGAACACTGACAACTCTGTTGAGGAAAAAAAATCTTAAACTGACAGAACAACTTCTGGCAGAAGGGAAAGTAAAATTATTCCTGAGACATTTTCTAACGTGATCTATGAGGGTCTTTTTTCCATTATTGTTCAATTTTATGGTTCCAAAAATATTTCAATAGGTGCTAAACTTAATAGATATATATGTTTCCACCTCTACGAGTATGTATTTTATTTTCTAAAAAGAAATAAAACGAAATTCTTTAGTATAAAATGAGATCTTACAAATGAATTCCATTTGTGTTCCGTGAAATGTGTGATAGTAAAATAAATAAATAATAAACAAGAAAAATATGTTCGAGAAAAGTTCTAAAGCTAAGAGTTTTTCTTTTTCGTCTTACAGTAACAACTTTTAAATCCGGCATTATTTGGATCGGCACATTCTGTAATCCGCCACCGAACGAGCCGTTCTCTTTTTCACTATTTTTTTTTGTGGGTTCAACCGTTTGTCGATTTTGTCTTCCAGGCTGCAATACAACACTGCTTGCATTTTTGAACAACGTTTATCGTAACCGTCAGTTTTAATTTCGTGTTTTCTAAGGAGTTTCATATCATGTTTGTACACTATTAAAACTGTGCGTTCGTACTGTGTACTTGTACAGTAAAATACTTTCAAAGTTGATGTTTTTCGAGTGATAATAAAACTAAATATAAGTCTATGACTGGAGTTGAGCTCGTCACAACTTGTTTCAACTTAACGTCACAACTTTGTATTCAATTGAATTGATGTCTAGTGTTCTTTTATTTAATTTTGTCGTTACCAGAAATAGATGAAATATTTCTTAGCATAATTACATTGTATGTTTCAGTTCATTTTTGGCGTAAATAAATTTTAATCATTAAATCAATAACTAAAGGGGTTTATCTTTAATTTTCAGGCTAAAATTATATTGACGTTCGATAATTCGGCTGAATCACAAATCCAACACAGTCGAGGTATGAACGAGCCGGATCAAAGAAAACTTATATTTCATTATCATTTCCACCTTTAAAAATTGTATTTAATTTGTAATTTATGTGTTATTTATTTTTAGGTAATAAAAATAATAGCATTTCCTTCACAATATTTTAACAGAAAATATAACATGATCAAACTTAAATACTATTCTAATCTAGAAATGAGATCAGCATATTTTGATGGTACAATTATGTTAGGATTAATTTTAATAAAAGTGTTACACGCCGACATAAAAAAACAATATGAAAAGTCGAACAACTTAATTTTACTCTTATTTAATTTATTTTCGAATCTGTACAAATGATTGTTTGAATAGAAAAGACGTTCCTATTTTATTTCAAACAAGATTTGGAATTAGTTATGTCCTATTAAATTGATTTGTCTGAATTGGAATACTCCTCATCTAATTTAAAACCCCGTATACTCATTCTTATTTGAAGTATAAATTTTGTCGTATGAAAGAAGTAGTGCAAATCTTCGAAACAACCAATGATTGGATTTAATGCTTGACTTGTTCTTAAATAGATTCCAGGTGAATGATTCTGAACTTCATTTATGTTGAGAATTTAAAAAGTTGTTTTGCTTTCGCTTCTTTTATGTGGCTATGCACCTTTACTTGATATTCTAGGTTTATTTTCGGAATTGAATATATATGAGAGAGAGAGAACGCAGTTTGTGATTATTTTCTTTATTAAAGTTACAGCAAACATTTTGTTCGAGTAGATAACGCTTTGTTCTGCTTCTTTTATTTTGCCGAAACAGTGAATAGGACTTAAAACCTTTGAAATGTTACGGTGTTATTTATCTTTAGAATGATGAAGGGATTGAAAAGTCATCGTATAAGAACATTTAATTTTCGAATGCTAATCTTAGTTTTTAAATAGTCGTTAATAGAATAGTAATCTCGGGGACTTTTGATATTTCTCAATTTTATCTTTGTGAAATATCAAACAGTTGTCCGGTTTTTTCCAAGGCCTTCTTTGCTTTTTTATGCGGTTGTTCAACCGCTTTTAATTCACTAGAAAATATCTGGTATTCGTTTCTTAAAGAATGATTTGACGTTTTGTCAAGTCAATTGTAAAATTCTAAATTTCACTAAAACAAGTGCAGAACAAACAGTTATTAACACTTAAATTCAGTAAATTTCTGCTCAAAAAATATATTAAACAGAATCATTTTTGAGCTTCTAACTCATAACTGAAAATTAAAATATTAAAATTAATTTAGTAATAAAAAAATATGTTCTGGGGTTTGACAAAGCAAGCTAACATGGAATATGTTCAACTCTTTTTAATAAACATTGTAGGAAAAGATAAGTAAATTACAATTATTTAGTAGTAAGTAATTTAGTAATTCAATAAGTAAAGATTTTATATATAATGGAAATAATAACTAAGACTAAAAATACAAAACAATATCCAAGTCACTGCTATACAAATCGGTAGGCTTCAAATAAATCGGAGAAAGAAGACAAATTAAAAAGAAAGAATTTCAAGAAAATAAATCCAAGATTGAAGTTTAATTAAAAGACGAAATTTTGGAGGTCATCATAAAAAAATGGTGGAATCACAATCATCATATAAATTGGAATTGGAGATGGAGACTTTTCATTTTCTTTAATATGAAATGAATGGTGGCAAGATTTGATTGGTGAAACAAAACACAAGCCCATCTGTACTTTATACATCATATTGTGAAAGAAGAACAGTTTATTAAGTTTATAGTCTTTGCACTGAATTTTAAAGACTTTCTTTTTCTATTATTTTAAAATAACTTATTTTCTGATTTCCACTTATATTTAGAAACAACAAATTTACATTAAAGACGTCGCTGCTTGTCCCTCCATCTCAAGAAAAGTAAATCCTTGGCCAATCTCAAGAAAAGTAAATGTCCACCAAATAACTTTCTTTGTACTGACTCAGCATTGTTCCGTAGTTAAACAGCATGAGTGTTTTTTATGATCCCTTTGAACTCAAGAGGAGAAATTGCCTCCTCTTTTGAAAAGCTCCATTTTTTTATTTCTTATTACAAGTAAATCCCATAGATTATACACAGACGTTTTGTTCCTCCATTATGTATGTTTCGTTCTAGCTCTAATGACGGTTCTGCGATTTGCAGTGAACGGGAAAAAATGTTTTCATAGACATCTGCAACCCTTGACCCCATTTCTATATTTAGTGAATAATTTAACTTGGAAATTGTGCTAAATTGATAATTTTGAAAGGTTCTGGGTTTATTTCTAAAGTAATGGTAATTTTTTATGTGAATGTTCTTTCTACATTTGATACAATTTAACAGACCATTAATAAAATTAATTAACAATGTGATGGATATCTCTCAAAGTAATCAATAGTATGGCAATTGCTTTTATCTGGGATTTTTAAATGCTTTCACTTTTCAAGTTTTATTTAATAAAACACAAACTTTCGAAAACATCTGAAACGTATCAGAATCATCACGTTTATGTGCCTATCGTATTCTTATAGAAAGACCAGCTTACGCATAAGTAGATCCAATGAAATGTAGCATGCATTGAAGATATATAAAGTGCATAATTCGGTACTTATTATCTCGATTTGATTTTACAGGAGTTATAACTTCGTGCAGTTTTAAACACTTCTGCATTATATTTATAAACAACCAGGGGTGAGTTTAGGAGCTAATAAATGAAATAATTGTCTTAGTAATAACGATGGACATTTAACACTAAATCATATGTTTTAAAAAATAATAATTTACAAATTGAACAGAGAGATCTAAGAATTGCTGTTTGAAAATGCATGGCTAAAATGAATTTTTAAAAACTAAATATCAATTCGCAAGTGCAACATGCTTTGATTATGTAATTAAACACTTGAACTGAAAATTATATCTACAATTAACATCCTAATATATAAAATACGAAAAACGTTTTACATTTATATTTCACAAATAAATGCCATTGAGGTATTCGCAAATTATTCACCACTGTGAAAAACACCAATTTAAAACTGAAGTGCAAACAAATCAGCTCTTTTCATGATAATATTCATAAGAATATTGCAAACAAAGAAAATTTCAAAAGACAGGAAACATAAGTTCCTTCAATTTTTTCAAAAATATAATAATATTCACTAAATACGATAATTTTAAAGTGATAGAACAAGCTTTCCCTCTAAATAACCTGACTTTTTCAGCTAGTAAAAGTCACTCGTCAACAGCTCGAGTTTTCTATTAATCTCTCCAAAATACAGAAAGAAGAAATCGTCTGCTCTTTGCACTTCCATTTGCTTTGTTTCTTATTCCAAGTAAGTCATTATGAATATACTTAGCCACGTGGATCCTTCATTATGCATGTTTCTCTCAGCTTGAAACCATTTGATTTTAGTCCTAATGATGGTTTTGCGAAATAGATTGGCTGACTAATGTAAAAAGTTTTCGAAGATGAGTGCATTCTTTAATGACTGCTGGACCCTTATCGATTCATAATTCAATTTTAAGATGTTAAATTGATAAAAATTTTCGAGTACTTGGTTTATTTCTAAGGTAATAGTAGGTTTTCGTGAATTTATGTTTGATACAAAATGTAATAGAAATTTAGTCCATGTAGTAAAATTTGATACATTTATTTCAAGGTAATCAATAAATAGCTTGAGAAATATTTTACCTAAAAGTTTTAAATATTTATTATTATTCAACCATTTAGTAAAATAATTACAAATTGTAGCACTTCCTTATCATTCACATTTTAACAATTCAATAGCTCTTAAATGAATGTCTAGGTAAAAGAATGCACATATTCAAGCTCAATAGAAGGAACGGTCATTTTTATTTTAAGGACAAATTCTGACATGTTTGATAATTTGTCTGTTTGTCTGATTACTAACACTCAAAGCGCTTTAAATCTAATTTACAAGAATAATCAGTGCTACTCTTACCCATTCACTTGGGTTCGAGTGAGTTAAAATGTAAATTCTGAAAATTCAGGCACATCTTTCGACTCCTGTCTTTCCTTTTCATTTGGAGGTTATCTGGATAATCTTCAATCTTCGTACGATAAGATCACGAGAACACACTCTTACACCAACTTCCGGCCACTCATTACAAACTACACTACTCAATCACTACTAACCCTATATTCAATTCCATTTTGCCTTTATATACATATTTCATAAATTTTATTAATTAATGTGTTTCTTGTAAATTTAATTAATCCTGTTTAACTTAGTAGGAAAATTAGTAAGAAATTTAAATATTAAGGCAGGTAAGTAAATTCGTGAAAAAAAAAATCAACCAGCTACACCTAAAGTGCCTTTTACATTGTAAAAGGAAGAGCAGTTTATACACTGATGAACCTTCAGAAACGTAATATACAAGTATTAAATGTGACGTATAACTCTGGAGTTATAAATTCAGATTTGATTTTACAAGTGTCATATCTTCATTTAGTTTTAAACATCTCTTCGCCTTATTTGTGAATAACAATAATATTTTCTTGGTCCAGGAGTGAGTTTTGAAACTAATAATTGAAATAATTGTCTGAGTAATTACAAATAGACATTCTGTACTATGTTAGGTCTCCCTATTATTCTTTTAAGCTGCCATCTTCTACAAGCTAAATAGTCACTACGGAAAAGTTTATGCATCCGAAAAATCCCAGTCCAATTGAGAAGAAACAGATCATTATATTTTTTAAAAAAAATTTATATGAATTGCTTCAATTATCTATAAGCAAAGCTCATTCCCTGTCTACGAACCCTCAATGCACCCGAAATCTAGCTTGGAATAATAATCAAATGGATCTTTTATCTATTTGCTTAGGTTCAAACGAGTTAAGTCCAAAAAAATGGTGGTTTGTGCAAATGTACCAATGTCCGTTCACTATAGAAGATTCTTCTAAAATGTCCGTCAATTTGTGCAATTGTACACACGTGAGCCACGACTAAACACTATACAAAACTCTTCTCTAACCACTAACATTCAACTTTTCATGCATTCAGTTTAGCTTCGCTTACGTATACGTTTCTTCCATTCAATTCCCTACACTTGTTTTGTTCATCTAATTTTCGTAGATTCTGTTTCATTTGTCTAGGTCGAGGGTTTATCTTAAGGAATTCAATTTATTAAAAGTTTCCAAGGCTTGTGAAGAGAAATAGTGGTTAGGTTAGACGTTATTTCTCTAATGTATATTTTTTGGAGAGAAAAAAAATTTCTGAGTAGAACAGAAAGTTCTAATACGTTGGGGGAAATGTGTAACGGATTCTTAAGCAACTTTACTCTTTCACTAATGTTTGAGCCTACTTTATTATGATATTCGAAATGAGAACTACGCTGAGTGAATGAACCAGCATTTATAAAAATTAGATTTACTATATAAGAAATGTAGTAAATAGGAAATGATCAGTTAGAGTGATTGCGAGTATTTGAAGGTGTAAGAATGAAGCGGACTATACTATAAATTATTTATTATTCAGATCAATAACTGAAAGGTAGGATTATTTAATATTGAAAACATATCCTTTCTTCGTCGTATTAATTATACTATTGTGTAAAAGATAATCCTTCATCCAAATAGAGCAAAAAAAGAAGTTGGTTTAAAGTATTTACAAAATTAATAGCTAATGGATACTTGAGATACAACTCGTATCAGAAATTTGTCATGTTAGTATGGAACACAGTGACAAAGACTCATTGAACGTTTAATTAAGCATTTACACTCCAAAAAATAATAAATACTACTAACAACCGCAATTTGTGTTAGAAAAGCGATTAATTTTTTCAATCGTAAGTAAACGACTCTGTTATTCGGAAATTAATTATTGTTTTGAGGAAAATCAATTAAAAACAAAAGTATTTCTAAATAAATGCATAGATGAATAATATTGACATAAAAAAGAAAAGAGAGAAAGAAGAGAAATTATAAAATTAAAAATATTAAATCAATATGATTTTCTTCAAAAGTAAAATTCCCTAAATATGTAGCAGACTTCTGAATTTGAGAAAACGAGAATAGAGTTGTAGTTACTTTACATAAGAGATTATTTAGATAAGATATTATAGTTAACGAGAATAGATTTGCAGTTACTTTCATCATCACGACTGATTTAATTATACCCCTGGCTAATAAAACTGCAACACCAAAAACGAATTATCTGTGGAACGTCAAAATCTCCTGAAAGGAAGAAGAGATTCGTATTTCAGAACATTTAGATGATGCATGTGAGAGAAATGACATCTGAAGCACTACATAAAAGAAATGTTTTGTAGGGAGTTCTCATCGGAGTTTGCTCAGAACATCGTGTTATGCTTCGAATAAGATGAAGGAATGCTTACCAGTAAGTGTTGGAATTCAATAGAGACATAACCGTTGCCTTTAGAGAGTGTGAATAATCGTTCCTTAGTATTGCCCGTCGTACTGGCCAAATTCTAACTACAGGCATGCGAATATGGACTCAAAGAGTTACTAAGGGTCATACTGAACGCCATACAGGATCTCTACGCTGTCCCATGACAAACACCCGAAAATACAGGCATATTTTGCAAAACCGTACAACCACATCACGGAGCATTAGTCAGGAAATGGGCATGTTTGCAGCACGCAAAGTATCCGCTCGTATGGTGCGACAATGTTTGCAACAGTGTGGCCCAGTGTTAATGAAATGGTTTCAAAATTTAACCATCCATTTTGTTACGTAAATGTTTCGCATTTTGTATCATTTATTTATCTATCATCAATAAATGGCTGATAGTTTTTGTGGCACCATGGTCAAATACAGACAAGCGGCGGTAAAAAATTAGTTAATTTACGAAAAAAACATCAGTCTATGAGCTAGAAAAAAACTTTGAAAATTCAAGAAAAGATGATGGAATAACTAGGAGAAAGCTCCGAAGTAAAATATCACTTAGGTAACCGAAGAGGACCATTAACTATTGTTTATTAAGAAACCTATTAACCCCTAGGTATTAAAAGAAAAGTTGTTCGGGCAACTCGGGTCAAAAATCAAATACTTATCTGAAGAAGTTAAGCAAACTTTAAAGTGTATCAAAATTTGTTTTCATTTATCTTTTATTTATCATTTGTTTTTGTCCCTAAATTCGCTTTCAAAACAAAAAAAAATATTTAATATTTAAGCGCATTAAACAGCTTTGTAACGCTGGGTTTTATTTATTTTTTGTATTCCTAAAAAGTATTAGTTCGAATAACATATAAATTCTATATTTTTTACCAAAAAATTATTTTGCTTCCTTTAATTAACAGAATTGTATTAATTTATAACATTTTCACCACTATTATGTATGACCTTCTCCCATCTTTCTGTGGCAACATTTTAATTTTTTCCCTATAAAATGTGGTTGATTTAGACTGAATGAAATTTTCAACAACTTGACTGACTAGCTTTTCAGAATTGAACGTCTTTTTATTCAAAAATGTTTTGTAAGGAACAGAAAAGGTAGTATTCTGTCAGGGTAATATCCAGGGAGTAAGATGGGTATGGGAAAAAGACCATACTTGCTCAAGATTTTTTAGTAGAATCAATAAAACAAAGACGTGTTTGTGATTGCAGAGTACAAGATATTTTACACGGAGTTTCTCTTTCATTCTTTGCAGCTGTTGAATGTATCCATCCGCAGTAATCTTTAAAATTACGCTTCTACAATTCCGTCATACACGCAATAAAATATTTTTCAAACGGATGTTTGGTTTTGAATTCGGTACAGGTGTTTAATCTTTATATAGCTGCTGTGTTTTGCAGACAATACTGTCATACGTAAGCCATTTTTCATAGGAAAAAAGGCTCGGTTTTTACTTGTGAGAGTAGACTTGTAGCAATTGTTTTCCATCTTCTTTTTTCCTTATTCTGGTCACTGAGATTGTGAAGTACCCATACTCCTAACGTGTCAACCTTACCTATTATCTTCCGGTAGCGACAAGCAGTTGAATATGAAGTATTCAACCTTTCTACTAAATATCTTGCTAATTGCAGTGGGTTGCTCCAATATTGCCGTTAAAAGGTTGTCGTCAATATCGGAATAATATCTCGCCCTCGAATCGACTTTTAAGATCATTATCTCCTGAATAATGTTTGACAAAACAATTTCTAAATGCCCGATCGGTTATTAATCCTTCGCTGCCTGCACTGAATATTTTTTTCATTTCAACTTAACACTATTGTCTTATTGAAATTTATAAGGCAGAATGAATGTATACTTTTTAACCCTTCATTTTAGGGTTTAGGAGAAATATTTTTATGTAACGTGCACCATTCAAAATATTTGTCACAAAACTAACTGAATCCTCAACTATTTAGCTACAGCAAAATCTCGTTTCACCCGATGATTCATAGAAGGTAGATAACATAGGTGCAATAGATTCTACCTAACTTCATCGCAAGCTATTTTTGATTCAACATAATTATTACTCCATCATCTTACTTAATCCATTACTTACCAAATATCAAACAAGCAAGAGTCAGTCAAATAACTATAATCAAACAGTCATGCCTGCTAAATTTAACTTGTTCTTCCTCTAAGAATAACCAACGCACAATATGGTTTTTGTATGAAAGTGGAACAAGTCCATACGCGTATGCGGACGTTTTGATTAATATTATAAATTATTACTTACCTGATACAAAATTACCGGATTCGAGTCAGTGCAAAATTTCTAAGCTGGATCCTACAACACGTTCCATCAATTAAATTTATTCAACTTTAAAGTTTAATCATCTAATTTTCTTTTCCTTTCTGCTCGAGCAATCTTCTGTTATGGTAACTCTAATCTTCTTATTTGTCACATTCTATAACAACTTCCCCATCATTAAACTGTCGGTACCTTATAAATATATCGAATCAATCTTTTTCATCTATTAGGTAATGATTCCCATATCAAACAGTGTCATATGATAGTCCCAAATAAGTTATTTGAAGCGAAAGTGTGCGAGAGAATTTCATTATAACTTTTTAGAAATATTTAAATTTAAGATTTAATCCGAATGAATGCAAAATTAATCTAAAAGTTTGATTGAAAAGGTCTAGTCATTGAAACCTTTTTTACCATAAAGATAAAAATTTAATTAATGTGCTTTTGGTTGAAATGTTTTGCAGGGAATTTATGGTTCTTCAAAACTATGAACACCATTTTCATCTATTCAAACTGAAAGAAGCGTTCTTTAATCTTAAAACTATTTCACCAATTGAAGGTAATGAATCGGAATTCTTTTATTTCAAATAGTAGAAGTTTTGACGAAAGTAATTTTTTTTTTTACTTTGCTTTGAAGTGTAATGAAGATTTAGTTCATTTGCTTTATTCTAGCGCTAGGCTACTTAAGTCTTTTCTTCCCCTTTAAAAGCGAATTGCCAGGGCTTAAGAAGTTTGCATTTTAAAAAGTTGATTACATAAATGAATTTAACTTCAAAAAATATGAAAGTTTTAAACTTGCTAAGTGTTATTACGAAAGGTTCAAGATTTTGCTTGAGGATGTCAAATTAAATTAGCTGTAGAGTATTGGCAATAATAAATTAATTTAGAGTGAATTTACAACAAACTTATAGTATGGTTTGGTTTTTTTAATATAAATAATAGCATGATTTTATATATATATATGAATGTCAAGAAGGAACTTGTTCAATTGTACCAAAAGAGTCATTTTTTGTCTGTGAAAAGAATTTTATTCCGTTGAATCACATTTAATTCATCATTTTTTTATTTATTTGATATTCTTAAAATAATTCTTATGGTCACAAAACTTTTAATTATAAATTGTGGTCATTGCGTCCATAAATAATGCAAGGTCCGCTTTAGACATTTCATCTTTACAAGCACACAGGACTGGGGCATATGTAACAAAACATGCTCTGGTGTCAATAAAATATCCGGGCAATTTTTACGTTTGATATAGATTCTTGCGGCTAAAAGTGAATTTCTATTTCCTTGTAGTGATTTGTACTAAGCCTTGCTATTATGAACTTTATTGACCTGAAGAAGTTTAAGGTGCTATATCATTACTAATTTTAATTAGAAAGAGTCATACATAGTATATTGATGAGTGTAATTACTTTAATTCACTTTCTTGAATATTAAAGTTCACTTGTAAAATATTGCTATCTGTGCAGTTGAACTTTCTGAAGGTGTTTGAACTAACATTTAGAATATAATTTAATCCAATGCTTACCAACGCATTCGGGTTCCAGTGAGTAAACTAACTGGAATTTAGGGTTCCTATCCTTAATCCTATTCTAAGATTCCTAAATCGTTTCTCAAATAATGAACGCCTGGTTCTAATGTCTCACTTTGATTTTGTATCAGACTCCCTATCCCACCATAACTTAAATTTTATCTACATCATTTCGTTGGTCGAAATGTTTACTTTAAACAATTCAAACAGAAAACTCAAAACATGTTAGTTGAGGAGAAACTCGTGATGCAGCCCATTTTTCATCTGTAATTATTTCTTCATAAACTGGCTGAAAAGTTTGCACTTAACCACAACATTTGAATGACCAATTATTAAATGATTACCTATTTCCCCTTATTGCATAAATAGATTGATTTTACTGCAAGCAAATAATTTATAACGTTTACTTTTCCCCAATTCGTAGCATCCAGATGAAATGCATGAATTATGAAATTTTTTTCAGAGGTTAGGAATGAACACATACATACACTGATGTAAAACATTAAGATAATTTTCATATTTTATCTACGATCTCCAGAACTACTGGACAGATTTTAATAAAATTTGGTGTGAACATAAGTTGATATAATACAAACAAAATAAGCATTCAATAGTTATAATAGACACACATGTTTGTGCGTAACACTCATGGGAGTCTGAAGGTCTGAAACAGCGGTTGCATAATACACAAAAGAAATTGTTTAATAGGGGGTATGGTTCCTTCTTACAGCTATACGTGCCTTGCTGCGTGATGTCATACTGGAAATATGGCAGTTTATCAGTGCCTGTGGCAATTGGTCCCACTCATTCACCAACGCTGTTTTCAGTTCCTGGATGGTTCTCGGAGGGGGTTGCGAGTTGCAATAGCCCTCCCCAGAGTGTACCAGATATGCTGTATAGGATTGAAGTCTGGAGACCTGGCTGGCAAATCTATCCGGCGAATATCCTCAATCTTGAGAAATTCGTCGACCAGAAGAACTCTATGTGGCCTCGCGTTATCGTCCAATAAGATTAACTCGGGGCCCACTGCTCCTCGGAAAAGGCGAACTTAGGGATCCAAGAACTCATCCCTATATCTCACACCAGTCACAGAGCCTCTGTCAAAGACATGGAGAGGTATGCCGTCATCTAACATGATGCCTGCCCAGACCCTTACACCCCCACCACCATAATTGTTGATTTCGTGAACATTAGAAGGTAGGTAGTGGGTCCCTGACTCTCTCCATATGAAAGTATGGCGCGAATCGGTGTTTAGGCTAAAACGGGACTCGTCAGTGAACAGAACGGTCGCCCATTGCTCCATACTCCAATCACTATGCTGCCTGCACCATGCTAATCGGACTCTCCTGTTCGATGATGTGAGCGGGACGCAAACACCTGATCTTTTGGCAAACAACCCTCTCTCATTCAGTCTTTTGGAAACAGTCACCCTTGTTACATTGGTTCCTGTGGCTGCATACAGGTCCCGAGAGAGCTGAGAAACTGTAGCCCATCTGTTACGTCTCGCTAAAATGGATAAATGACGATCTTCTCTTGCCATCGTGGCTCTTGGACGATCTTGCCCAGGCATTCTCTCGATGGATCCAGTATCCTGGAACTGTTTCCATAGTTTACACACGACGCTGGGCGTTAAATTAAACTATCTGCATATCTGGACTTGCGATTGGCCTGCCTCTAACCTCCCCACAATTCTCCACCTAATTCCATCATCTAAACGTTGGTAGTTACTCAGTTTTACTGTTCCGATGTGAATTAAACCGATTGCTGCAAAATAACACCAAGAAATTCGCCAAGGTGTGCTAGCGAACGAAATTCGTCTTACCCTCCATTCGTTTATAAAGCATATTTTTCTGCTGGCTCCGCCTACACACATGTGTACGCTTACGTATTTGCCGTACAAGATTTGCATTTTTATCTAGAAACAATGGTATTTCCTTCAGTTTAGTTCTTTTCTTGTAATTCGTTAAAATATGCAAATTCTCTTAATTTATTTCACCAGGGTATATAATCAAAATAAGACTTTGTTTACTTGTCAACATTTCAGACACTTGTTAACATTTCAGAGAATACAATGGGGGGGGGGGAAAGTAGGGTGAAAGAGTATACCATAACTTAGTTTACAAATAATTATTTTTATGCCTCTAAACATAAAAAAAATAAAGAATTAACAGAAATTATAAGCACGAAAACTATTAAAAATTATTATTATATTTGAATAGAACTTACCCTCCCTGACTAGTAATTATAATTACGTGCAAAACCCATAAATACAACATTTGAGATAGGAGTGAGTACACCCGGGTACCTAATCAGAAACGCAAAATACTTCCAAGCAAAATTTTATTTTCAATATACTTTAATTTTAGTCAATTTTAAAACTTATAGTAACACAGTATTATAATTATAGTAGCACAGTATTTTAATTATAGTAACACAGTATTATAATTAATAAATATTAATTGATTAAAACTAATTATTTAAATAATTAAATTTTATGCCAAGTTCCTCGTCAAGTCACCAAATAGTCGCCTAATCCGTCGCTAAGGTGAAGAGGTCATTGCTTAAATTCCCTTTTGTTAATTATTATTTTGTTAAAAAATTAATGAAAAATAAATTTTTAATTTAAATTTTTATTTTTAATGAAAAAAAAATCAATTTACCTCAACGTTCCCTTTTGTTCTTAAAATTTAAGGGATAAAATAATTATGTTACGCAAAGTGGAAGAGTTTGAAAGAAGATGGTCAAAAAACTAGTTTTTGGCCGGTGTTATTATATGTGTTATTTTCATTTTAATGTATATATAGATTTTTTACTATTTAGATATGAATTTTTAGTTGCGTTTATAATTTTAAAACGTGTTATTTAAGTATTAAAGGGTTATTTAAGTGTGGCATAAAATAACTTCAGTTTTTTTTAACAGCATCAAGATCGCATTCTTTTCCTTCGTAAGCTAATGGAAAGTTTTAAAAGCATTTAATTAACAGTCTCTTTTCAATTTAACTTCCATAATCATATTTAGAATTAAGTCGAAAAGAAAGGAATTTCAAACATCGGGAACACAAATATACTTTCAAAATACTCAGCATTTTGTAATTCAGGAATTTAATTAGTTTTGCTCAAACAATTTTTCCTGTGATTTTATTCAGATTCTTTCCCTACAAGGAAAATTCTTTAAAAAATATTTGTAGGTATCGCTAGTTCTTTACCGCTATGTATCTCTTTGATTGCAAAGCTACCGAAACATAAATTTTATACGTGTAACGGACTTCCTAAGATGAAGGAAAACGAAATTTGTAATATGAAAGGATATGTCGGCAAACGAAAGATAGATTTGGAAACATCTATTTGAATATATTTAGTCGTTAAATTGAAATTCCTACGAATTTCGAAGCAGAACTTCCGATGATAGTAGATATTTACCATTTCCTTGATTGAAAATACTTTTGATACTTAGATGAAAATTGCACCTCGGAAAAGTTGGGGAATCATCCGAAATATCCATAATATATTTTGAAATGTTGGTAGAGGATATAAAATCTCTTCTAGGACTAAAAATCATCAGAGTGAATTCTTTGCAGAAATAGTAGGCGCGGTAATTTAGTAGGTTTAGTCTTAATCTCGAAGTGGTTGTTATTTCGTCGAATGGTGGGTTCGAATCCTAATATAATTAAAGATCCACCTTGCACTGGGGCTGAGGTATGTTAAATCTATCTAGGTTCCTCGTTCTCCCAACGCTTGGTGGGGAAGTTAGAATAGTAAGGTGCCAACTCAGGGATCGTCCTCGTCACTTGACCGAAGTTCAAAATTGTAAAGGTCCGTCGCCAATAATCCTCGAGTTGCTTCTGTGGGAAACAATAAATAATCATCAATTTCCACAAAGAAAAAATATAAATAATTTGAATGGGATATAATTAATACCAATGGGAAGAGAAACTGTTGAATCCAAGTATAAGGAAACAGATAAGAAATCATTTTTTGCTCACCAGGGAGAAGTTATTATTCATAAATAACTTCATACAGATTTAAAGTGTTTAATGATATTAAAGTAAAATTTCCTAAAATTTCAGATTGTTTGTGAAAGGATTATATAAAATGTTTATCTAAAATCCATACATGACAAAAATAATCCATGTGATTATTTTTTTTTCTTACAAATCCATCAGAAATATTTGAAACGCATAACAAATTCCATTGCGAAAAGTGGAATATGCATTTTCAATAGAAATGTGTTTGAATTTCATTGTGTTAATTTCGCTAATTTGCGGAATTCGCAGAGTCCAAAATTTAATTTTTACATGCTATGCAACTCACATAATGTTTCAGGATTGAAATATTAAACTTAATGTAATATATATAATTATTACTATTAACGTCTAATAAAAAATACTTTCGATAAATTTAAGAGGCAAGATAGATTAAAATATCACTTTTACAACATATTCATTTTTCAGTATGTAAGAAAGCTAGTTTACACTCGAGAGTAAGAATCGCGTAGTGATTTGATGCACTAAAAGTAAACTGCGTAGATCGTGAAGGTAATGCAAAAGAAATTAAAAAGAATAAAAGGAACTATTGTTGCCAGTTAAAAAATTGGAAATCTTTCTTGTCTGAAGTTTAAAGATAAGTTAAAGGGGGGAAATCAAGTGAAGAAAAGTAAACAACAATCAGAATTAGAACACAATAAAGTAAAATATTAAGAAAAATAAAAATAAAGGTATGTTTCTAAAAAACAGAAGTGGAATAAAATTTTGCTAATAAAATTTAAAATTTTTCTTCAAATAATTGAGAAGTATTGTTTGGTTTTAATGATGAAGTGGAAAAATTTGTTCATGACAAACATTCATCTATCTCAGAAACATTTTGAGATTAGATGAAGTTAATACATATAAGAGAATTTTGAAAACAAATCTTCTCGTACTCGTGATCTGGACAAAATTCTGTAATAGCAGGGGAAAAGTGAATTAGAACGACAAGGATAGAAAGGTTGAAAATACAGAAAGATCAATAGGGCACACCGTGAGCCCGTCACTAAAAATTGTAAAGATATAGAAAAAACATTCAAATGAGAAGTAAGAGTAGTGAATATATATTTTGTCCATTTATTATATACTCATAACAAACGAGAAAAATATTTATTTCAATTTGAAATGTTTAACACATTTATTTTTTTGAAAATAATTATCACTTTAAATTATGTCACCTTATAAAATAACAAATACAGAAAAGAGATTTCAATCGTTGGTTCCATAATTCTAAGATTAAAATGGAAAGATACCTAACATGGAGTTAATCATGGCCATATATCTTCAACGAATTCTCTTAACGTTTTTGAATATACATAATTCCCATATAGATAAATATATTGATTAATTGTTTAATAACGTCGCATTTAGAATCGACGAGAGGGCGATTGCATATAATTCTTGTAATTTTGAAAATCTGCCAAGAAACAGGGACGATACCTAAACTGAGACCTCTCTCTGAACTTCTACACCAAACCAATGGGAGGATTTGGAGTCTCGACCAGATTTAACGTGTATCATTCCAGCAACATTTTGAGTCTTTAGTGGCATCGGGACTTGAGTCTTGATTTCGACGAAAACACGCACAGACCGCTAGCTCATTACCATGATCACTCAGCTACAACGGCCATATAATACCCATGCACAGTTAACATAATAACAATTGAAAAAATTCCTAGGATTTTTTTTTTTTTGAATTGGAGTTTAATATTTCAATTTGCTTCTGACTGGAGTATGTGTGTTTCTACACGAGGGCATTTCTGGTTTAAAATTAAAAAATTTTGCAATTATTCAATCGGAAAATAATTGTAATTCTAAAACTAAGAACAAACAAATAAATAATTAATATTTTCTTCAAAGAACTCCATGCGTAAAACATTTTCGAAAACAAAAAATAGGCCATAAAGTCATGTGACACTATATGTGCCCCAATTATGCATAGGATAGTGCAATCTTCCTCAGAGAATAGGAAAAGTAAAAAAATAAGAAAACTCCCTTAGTTGCTAGAAAATCCATACACTCATATTGTGCCTAATTCTTTTCTTAAAAGAGGCAAACGCGCATTCCGTATACTGTAAAAACACCTTGTCGTTTAAATTGATATATTTTTGGATGAAATGAATTAAAACTAAAAACATTACAAATTGCCGCTTTTCAGTGCTATTTTCGATAGTTTCGCCAAATTCGGCTGATTGGTTTGCACGGTCCACGGAGCTTTCTTGAATAAAAATTAGATACCTCTGATTAGATTGGACAAGAATAGTAGTCTTGCTACGTTTCGTTTTAGTGCTAGACTACAATGCATTCTAAAAATATACAAATATTGTTTCAACATTAAATTTGAAGAACTAAAGTGAATTACTTTTTAAAAAATCGCTTCAGAAAGAACACTACCATCATGCATAATTTCAGCGCCCTATGTTTCATGCTTCTGGTTCTCTCTGTATTTGAGCTACAAGTAGCCTCCCCTCACCACATAAATTCTTCCATTTATAAATATAGATAAATATGTGTATTACTTAGCCTATACCTTTTTTATTCTTATTAGGACCAGGTCATATCTTACTTTAGTACCTATACAGAAGCTTAAAATAGCCAATTTCAAACATTTTTCTTTCTTCAAGAGTTTTCTGTTCCTACTGTTTTTTCTTACATAAGGGCATCAGACAATTTCAATTATATGGTGTAGCAGAAATAACTCCCGGATTTCCCACTACCACTGTTCCGGTGCAAGTTGTCTGCCATGAATTAAGAAGTGGCTTTGAGTAGCAGATGTTTTAACATTTCAGTAGCCATCATGTTGTGGAGGGGTGAGCATCGTGCTTTCGTGATTGAGGCATGTTTCAAAAATGGAGAATTTGATGAAGTATAATTTCTTTTGTCTGACTGCGTGAGCAAGTATAACTTTCACTATTCGGTTCCGAACAATCCAAGAGAAATCTGTAAATAGTCGCTTCATAGTGATCGAGTTACTGTTTAGTGAGTTGTTGGAGATTTCGGGTTTTAGGCATATATTTTGTAGAAGAGGCTAGCTAAGCAGTTTTGATAACCTCTGTGTGTTATGTGGATATGTTACGTAACTTCCAGCAACTGAAACTGGGCGAGTATAGGAATTGAGCTGTGTGTCTCAAAAAGATGATATCACAACCCACATAGCCAGAGTATTGATGGATTTTCTGAAAGTTTTCGGTGTGTCTGATCTCACTGCGAGGTGACTTTTCATAGCCAGTACGTTCCCCATATCTATCGCTTTGCGACTGTTTTCTCCAGGGGCATCTCAAAACACAAAACAACCAGTATAAACCCCGAACAACGGAGGAATTGAAAGCTGGTATCCACAAGAGATTGAGACATTATCGCAAGAAATGACGTGGTGATAATGAGGAACTTCTGAATGAGACTTCAAAAATCTAAGGATTTTTGAAGTCTGGCAGAAAGTTGGCATTTAGGTGACATCATTTTCTAAAGGAAGTGAAGGTGAATGTGAAAAAAAAATGGTAAATATTCTTCGAAATTGAGAAATAAAATTTTGTATAGCACAAATCGTTGCTTTATTATACATGTTTGATATTGGGGAGTTATTTCTGCTGCACCCTGTATTACTAAGAAATAACCGAGATATCTGGAAAAATTTATTTCATATATTAATTTATCCTTATGTACATCATAGGGAAATTAGCTATTAATGTTGATTGGTTAGATTCTGGAAGACATATATTTAACTATCTCGCAGTTTGGAGAAGATAGGAGTTCAATCTCATGAGTTCTACAATGACAGCCTTTGAAAGAAAAACTGGGTTGGTTAGTTGGTTGGTTTTGTTGAAGTTATTTTGGCTATTGGCAACGTGGACCGTGATCAAGTGACTTTCACGACATCTCAGCTGAACCCCCTCTCCTAACTTCCTCACCACACTAACGGGAAGACTTTGAGCCTCGGCAAATTTAATGTGCATCAGCTTCGGTTACATGGCGGGGTTTTAGTGGCATGAAGGTTCGAATCTACGACACGATGAAAACTGCCCACTACCATGACCACTAAGCTACCGCAGCCATCAAGAAACACTGGGAGAACTCTGGGTGTTGATTGTATGTAAAGAAGTCTTAGGAATAATAAATGATATCTCGACTGCTTTTGTAAAAATTAAATCTTCATGATATCACAATAAAATAAATAAACCTTACAATCCTGTAGGTTGCTGCAATCTATGGCTTCCTGAAACGAAATAACACAACGTGAATAACTTACAACATTATGTAGATAAGGATCAATTAATATGCAAAATAAATTTTATCCTAATGTCTTGGTTATATCTTAATGATAAGTAAGCCTTTACAATATCCCTAGTACATCTTATCATGAATACGAAAGATCTGGCGGTTAACTATATGACATAAGGTTATTCGCGATTTTTCATCTGTACCTTGGGGATTTTTAGGTAATTTGTGTGTGTGTAAATTGCACAAAACTACAATTTCTTCTCAACTAAAACAAATGTAATGAAATAAATAGTATGTTGATAAGAAGTGCATTAAATTGAATTAGAGATAGACATGTATAAATGAAATAGAACTGTAAGAAAGAGAAGAGAGGTAGGGGATAAGGGCACGCTGATAGATATAATTAATTTGGATTGAAACATCGTAATTAATCCTTTAGATTAAAGTGACTCTTAATCTAAGTATAAAGATACGAATCTGAAGTTGTCGAGAAGTGTTTGAATGAGATTGAGTTGTTAGGTGAACTAGGACTTTATTACAAACGAGTGGTTTGGTGAGCAAAGACTTTATAATAATATAAGATTGATGAGTTAAGTGGTATACGAGAGAGATTGGCCTTATCTATTCTTTAGTGGTTAATACAGTATTTTGTCTTGCTCATACGTATCTTCAATAGGAGACCAATATTTATTGACTATTTAATTGGGCTGAAAGGTGGTGATAGAATTAAATAATGGTAGAAAGACATCTTAATTTCATACTCTAACATTAACTATATTTCCGCCTTATCCTCCAGGATGATATAAAATAAAAAAATATATATAATAAGAAGCATATCTAACGAGGATCGAAATGCATACAAATTAGAAAGTGCTTAAATTTCTGTTCCTGGAAACTATTGTAAATATTCCCAAGGTTGTTTCGTCATTATGGATCTAAATTTTCAATATTAAAAACGTGTTATAAAACTTCAAAGAGAAAAAAAAACTATTTTAATTGAAAGAAATATTAAATTTGTAAGGACATTTAAATTCTACTAATTCTGACCATTAGGACTTACTAAAATAGATCAGAAATAAGAAATATTGGGATCTAAAAGCCATTCCATTATTAAAAGTTCTGATCTGATGTAAAAAAAATCATTTATCAATCAGTATATATCTATATTTTCCTATTTACGCACAAGAATGAGAAATATTGATCTAAAACCATTCCATTG
>BMAW01048344.1:0-10689 GCA_019974015.1 Nephila pilipes
TACATATTAATGTTCTTCATCACGTTTCATTTTTGGTTGGGCAAAGGATGTTTAGTGAAAGCAATCACTTTCAACTGAAAGTCCCCAAGGTTAGTGAAGAGAAACCGCGAATAGCCCAATGTCACAACCCCTCCCCAGAAATGAAACGTGATTTATCGTTGGGTACAAAAACCCAGCGTGAAATTACGATTAAAGTTTAAATGCCTACGTAATTGGACGTTATCATCAACCTGGTTACGTTCTGAATTCTAAAGCTACTTAATAAATTGCCTCTAAATTTATACCCTCTTAATAAGTAAATTTGAAACTTTCTGAATTTACTAGGCTACTCCTAAAGTTTGAATTAATACTTAACCTATTGAGAACTTAGGAAAAAAAAACTATTACTACAAAATATTTTATTAACAAATAGTTTTCAATTTCTTCTTCTTTCTCAGCCGGAGAATTTTCTTCTTCGGCTTATTCTCCTTTTCAGTTCATTTTCAGGGTCTGTTACCCTGAAATGGATTGTCGTGTACATCATTTTGTAAAGATTTAAACATTAGTAAACATCATTCATACTAATATACACAATTTTCCATATAAAATTCAAGAATTTGATGAATGACGCGATGGTCAAGAGACAGAACAATGCAAAATGCGAACTTACGCAGCGCTAAGTGTTAATATTAGTCGCGATCCCTAATTACGCCACGCTGTGACCAGATGTATAACATAAATACAGTTATGAAATGATTATACATAACTCATGCAAAATAACCAGACATCTACTCTTAAAAAAAAACAAGTCAATGAATAAACAAGTGTTATACTTTTAACAAATGTTTACAATTTAAAAAAAAAAAAAAAAGTTCCAATCTTTATAACAAAAAAATACTTTCCATCGGGAAAGATCACCAACTTGGTGATTTACAATTAAAAAATTCAAAACTTCCATTAAAGTTCTCAGCTCTTAATGGAGTAAGAGCCAATGCTGTTTGCCGTATTGGAACTGAAGCCGTAAAAATTAAAGACTTGTTGTCTCAACAATATCATGTCCTCAAATCAAATGTAATAACAAGGAATAATACAACCTGATATTTGCTATTCAAGAAATCTCGGATCTGATTCAGCTTTGGCGTGAAGCTATTTCTCCTACTAGGCTCTCGGGCAGTTGAATCGCTTTTCCATTCCACATTTTTTCTATAAAGGCTCGTTCCTCTGCTGAAATATCGGATGCCCCTCCTCAAGGCCTGTTCCTACTGCGGAGATTGTAAGGACTCCTTGTGGTCTGCTCTCGTCTTGTGGCGGGGTTCTCTTCCCTCTGTCGGATGTAGGTGGCTCCTTCTGACTGTTCCTCTCGGATTGCCGTATCTTCTCGTCTTCCTCTCAACTGCACTGGAGAACGCTTGGCTGGCCTGGAATTATGCAGGGATGACGTTGGCTGCCTTTTCCGTCTCGTGTCCAACATTAAGGTCATTTTCCTTTTTGGAGGCGGAGAGTTTAGAGAGGAGGCTGAATTCTTAGATAATTGCCGTTTGCCTGGCCTATCCCTGTGTCTGCTTCCCTGCCGGCTGGGACCTATCGCTTTCCTTAAGAAACGCTTTTTTTGCATCCCACTCCCATTACTCTCAACTGAGGTCTTCCGCTTCGTTTGTGGCACTCGGCGGTCTAGCCTCGAATTACCCTTACGTCTAACTGATTGAGGTTCTGGGCTCTCCTCATATCTATCCTGCCTGCTATGTCCCGACTGAGTTTCTCGATCCTCCCTATAGACACTTTGTTCAATCAACTCCCCCTCTCTATTGCCTTTTCTTTGGTGGTAGAGTTTGACTTGGTCAATATTGACCGAGGTCTCCCTCCCATGCTTTAGAATCACTACATTGTTTTGTATCACTCGAACCACTTTGAAGGGTCCTTCGAATTTGGGCGGAAATTTCGCTACCCTCTTCTGAATTGCTGAACTAATTGGATGCGTTTCCACTAATACAAGATCATCTATCTTAACTGTCCATTCCCTTCTTCTCTTGTTGTAGTACCGAGCCTGTCTATTTTTCTGCATCTCCGTTCTTTGCTGAACTTCTGTTAAGAGTTTTTCAATATCCCTGCACACCATATCTCCATTCTCGGGGACATGTATCAGTTTTTGGAAGGGCGTTATCAATTTACGCTTTAAAAACAGTTCGGCTGGGGTCTTTCCTGTTGTTTCATGCACCGCTGTTCTAATTGCATAAGCAAACTGTTGTAGAAATTGGTCCCAAGAAGTGTGGTTTGATTGCACGTAACTGGCATTCATTTGCACTAGATTCCTATAGACTATTTCTGAAGCATTTGCCTGCGGCCTGTAAGCCGTAATTTTTATGTGCGCGATGTTCAAGGTGCGACATAATTCCTCAAATAATTCCGAAACGAATTGGGGTCCGTTGTCACTGACTACCTTAATTGGAGCTCCGTATCTAGATATATAATTTTTAAAAAGGGCAGTGGCCACTGCTTTAGCTGAAGCTTTTCGTAAAGGAATTAATTCGATCCATTTAGAAAAATTATCGACGATTACTAAAAGAAAACGATGCCTTTCGGGATTCGAGGCTGGGTACGGTCCTAGCAAATCTAAAGAAATTTGTTCATTTGGGTACGTCGTTTTTACAGAAATTAATTGTCCAGCTGGAAACGCGTTTTTATAATATAGCGCTTACGATATTCCTCATTTTAGGAAAGTAGCACGACTCTTTTATTCTGGCATAAGTTTTTCTTATGCCAAAATGACCCGCCAATGGATTATCATGGAATTCTTTCAATACAGATTCACGCAAAGTTTGCGGAATATAAGCTCGTAGTTCGTGTTTAGAAGTTGGCAGTTTTGTTTAAAAAAGAATACCATCAATTAGTTTAAAGTCTTGGGACCAATTTTCACATATTCCAGAGTTTATTGCCGAATCCTCCGGGTTTTCCAAATATCGATAAATATGACCCAACTCCGGGTCCTGTCTCTGTTCACCTTTCAGCTGTTCTCTCGACGTTAATACTAGCGAATTGATAATGGCGCAAGAGACACTCTCCAGTGCCTGTCCTTCAAAGGGTTGTCTAGATAACCTATCGGCCACCACATTCTGTTTTCCCGGCCTATGTTCCCATTCTATGTTATATTCGGCCAGCTTTAATGCCCATCTTATCATCCTACTTGAAAGATTTTTTCCGTTCGTTAACTTGGTCAGCGCTGCATGGTCCGTTACCACTTTTGTTGGACAATGCCCAAAGTACGACCGGAACTTCTGTAAAGCCCAAATCACTGCCAAACATTCCCTTTCCGTTATGGAATAATTTCTTTCCCCCTATTAAGTATTCTCGAAGCATGTTAGGATTCGTTCAACATATAATATTAAAGATTCGTTAAATGTATAATCTTTCGGATTCGCTCAATGTACTTTCTTAATCTTTATGTTAATCTTGAGTGGCAACTGTGTATAAAAATGTAGATGTCTGTCATGTTTTAGGAATGAAATAAAAAGAATTTGTCCGAAGAAGATTGCTTGTTTTTTACGTTCGTACTTTATTCGTGATTATAAATAGTTCAGTCTAATATTTTACTTTTACTTAGATATCTTTACTTAATACGATAGTTTTCAATATGGTGCCGAAATATAATCGGTAATGCGAACTTTCTACTACGCAAGCAAGTACGAACAAGATTAAACATGGCGACAGACGAAAACGTAAACAAATTACAACGCAAACGATCTACTCTTCGTTCCAAGGTTACTCGCTTAACTGGAAAGTTAAATGACGTAGACGGAATAGATAAAGCTTTCGATGTTGAACTTTTAGAGGATACTTTACAAGATTTGAAACTTATGAATGAAACTATTCACGATTTACTTAACGACGAGGATTACGAGCGGGATACAGTTGATTGTGAAAAATATTTTGATACCGCAAAGTTGGCGATTTTTAATACTAAGCGGAAGGTGAGTGCAAATATTAATGTTTCTTCTTCAGAATTTTCACCACCATCAAGTATAAATACGTCAGTAAAATTGCCAACAATTAAAATTAACACGTTTTTTTGGCGGTATTGAAGAATTTCCAAGTTTTTGGGAAAGATTTAATTCTTGTATTGACTCTAACGCTAGCCTTTCACTTGTTGACAAACATGTTTTCTTAAGAGGTTACTTAGATGGTGAAGCTAAAAGACTAGTAGATGGGATAAGTGTCATAGGTGATACTTATGAAACTACAAAAAAAATTGTTAGAAGATAAATACGGTAATAAAGATAGAATAATTCAGTCACATTTAGATTACTTCGAAAATTTGAAACCAGTTCAAGACCCATCTCCTATGGAACTAAATGATCTTCACATAGAATGTAACAGAAGGTTACAGGCTCTAAATGCTCTTGGCGAAAATACTGAAGCATATGGAAGAATTTTAGCTCCAAAAATTATCCGAGCATTTCCTACAGAAATCTGTTGTCGTTGGATTATATATGCTAAGCGTGAGAAATTGGCTGAAGGAAATATTACTAGATTGATGCAATTCTTAGCTGAAGAAGTTGAAGGTTCAGTTGAAGCACAGAAAATTAGAGGTACTCTTTCTCCTGATAATATTTTAAAATCTTCAGTAGAAAATTTTAATATAGATTTAAAATTAGTAAACAAAAATAAGAAAATTTCACCCTTTTGTGCTTTTTGTAATACATCAGGGCATTGGCCTCAGAATTGTGAAACTGTAACAGATTATAAAACACGTGTTCAAAAACTTAACAATTCTAATCGTTGCTTTTTATGTACTAACCGTGGACATAGAATTACAAACTGCCCTCGTAAAAGCACTGCACGATGTATTAAATGCAAAAAGCAACATCATGTTTCCATTTGCCCACCCCGTAACACTCAACTGCTAATAACTCATAGTGAAGTAAATCATATAAACATACCGAGAACAATTTTGACATATTTACAAACTGCTTGCTTGTATGTTACTGGCCCCACAGGCATTACTAAATTAACACGTTGCATTTTAGATGGAGGGAGCCAAGTAAGTTTTGTCGATGTAAAACTCATTGACAAACTCAAACTTAATGTTATCAATTCAAGTTCTCTTGGGGTTCAAGCTTTTGAATCACCTTTTACACAAGAACAACGTCGATGTGTTCAGCTGACACTTTCAGGATTGTGGAGTAAGCAATTAATTTTGATCACAGCTTTTGAAAGCAACAACACGTACACTATACATCCAGCAGCTACACTAGAAATAAGTCAATTTGCTCATAAGAATAAACTCAAACTTGCTGATCCACCTGATAATTCTTCATTGCCCATTGAACTGCTTATTGGTGGTGATTATTATTGGCAAATTGTTACAGCAGAATCCCCAATAAAGCTGTCAGATTCTTTTGTTATGGTACCCTCAATGTTAGGATGGATTCTTAGTGGATCAAGAACACATACTACAATCGCGGATAATACATTTGTTCATCAGTTTTCTGTGCAAGTTTCCAATGATTGTTTAAATGATCAAGTACGTTGTTTCTGGGAATTAGACTCCATAGGAATACAAGACATACAAAAAAGAAGAATGAGTGCTAGAGATGAAGAAATTTTATCAAAATTTCACAAAGATTACAAAACTGAAGATAATCGAAGAATTGTGTCTCTGACTTGGAAATCTACTGTCACACCTTTGTCTCCAAACATAGTTAATGCTAAAAACAGATTCCATTCACTTCAAAAAAGACTTTCATCCAGTAATGTTTTGAAGACACAATATTATAAATGTATGCTGAATTATATTGAACAAAAACACGTTGAAGTTTGCTCCACTGAAGAATCAAATGAAAAGCAAATGCATTACCTTCCTCATCATGCAGTTAAAAAGATAACACAAACTGAAACTAAATGGCGAATTGTATTTGATGCTTCATCTCATGATCCAGGAATGCCATCTCAGAACGACACTTTAGAAGCTGGTCCGAATCTTCTGCCTGAAATTGTTGGTTGTCTTCTCAGATTTCGAAAGCATGAATTTGCTGTTACGTGTGATGGCAAACAAGCTTTCTTGCAGTTGATCCTACACGAAAAGGATAGAGATTTTATTAGATTTCTGTGGTACATGTTAGAATTTGATTCATCTGGTACACCTTATTTTACAGATGAAATAGCTGTTTACAGATTCTCTCGTTTACCATTTGGCCTTACTTGCAGTCCATTTTTATTGTGCGCTTCAACACGAGAATTGGCAATGAAACATATATCAGAATTTCCAATTGCTGCATCAATGATAGATAAACATCTGTACATGGATGACTTTCTTGCTAGTACTGAAACTGAAACACATATTACAATGCTATATCATGAGGTCACAGATTTAATGACATTAATGAAACTGCCAATGGAAAAGTGGGCTACAAACTCTTTAAAACTAAAAGATGTAATACAGACGAATAAAGAATTTCGCAAATCTACAACAGATGTATTGGGTATTGACTGGGATACAAATGATGATACTTTGGGTAATGCCTTCAAGACATCTTTCTGTGTTGCTGGAGGCAAACCACTTACAAAACGATGGTTACTACGTTGCATCGCTAGCTGCTATGATCCATTAGGACTATTTTCACCATTTACAATCAGAGGAAAAATCTTATTTCAAGATACATGGATTCTTGGTATCAAGTGGGATGAATTACTACCAACAAACTTATCAACCATGTGGTATGCTGCAGTGAAGCAACTTGACGATATTTGCTCTATCAAAATTTCTCGCTACATTGGAATTTCTTCTCACACTCCATATTCTGTACATGTGTTTTGGGATGCATCTGAACGTGCATATGGTTCAGTCCTCTACATAGTTACTTCTCAATCAAATGTTCAAATAGTCTGCAGTCGAAACAGACTAGCACCTATCAAAAAAGTTACTCTTCCTCGCCTAGAACTCTTAGCTGCTTTAATGGGAACTCGACTGCTAAAATATTTCTGTAAGGAGGTTGATATACAACCATCTGCTGCAACATTATGGACAGATTCCAAAATCACATTAAGTTGGATTCGTAGCAACCCCAATAAATGGAAAACATTTGTGTGTACTAGGACAACGGAAATACTTCAATATACTAGAGCTTTACACTTAGAACTTGTTTCCGACTTGAGCACTGACAAAGTTCTTTTGGCTTTACAACAATTTGTCGGTCGAAGAGGACTCCCATGTACAATTTATACAGATAATGCTACCACCTTCCATGCTGCAAATAAAGAACTGATACATCTGTGGAAAGTTATCACTTCAGGGAAAATTCAACAATTTTATGCTCATAATGGCATACATTGGAAATTTATTGTACCACGTGCGGCTTGGTGGGGAGGCTGGGGGGAACGCTTGATTGGCTTAACAAAGAGATGTCTTCGGAAAGCTATTGGCCATGCTTTGTTGGATATAGAAGGTCTATCTACAGTACTGATTGGTATAGAAGCCGCACTTAACAGCAGACCATTAGTAATTGAAGAGGGAAGGGATGATAACATAGAAGCTCTGACTCCAGCTCACTTTTTGACTGGCAGAAAATTGACCACTATACCAACAAATCCAGAAAATAACGACGCTAAACTTATACAATTGTATAAAAACAGCAGGAGATGCTAGACAATTTTTGGAAAAGATGGTCCAATGAATATCTTTTACAATTACGTTCCTTTCACCATGTCAATGACCATCAAAGCTCTGTGAACTTCCAACTCGGAGATATTGTTTTGTTGCAAGAAGATGTCCTCCCAAGACACGTATGGAAAAAGGCTCGCATTAAAAAACTGATTGAAGGCAGAGATGGAAAAATTAGATCGTGCATTCTACGTACAGGTGGAAAAGACATCACTCGTCCTGTACAGCTGATCATCCCTCTAGAGATTGATCAGTGTGGGGAGGATGTTAGGATTCGTTCAACATATAATATTAAAGATTCGTTAAATGTATAATCTTTCGGATTCGCTCAATGTACTTCCTAAATCTTTATGTTAATCTTGAGTGGCAACTGTGTATAAAAATGTAGATGTCTGTCATGTTTTAGGAATGGAATAAAAAGAATTTGTCCGAAGAAGATTGCTTGTTTTTTACGTTCGTACTTTATTCGTGATTATAAATAGTTCAGTCTAATATTTTACTTTTACTTAGATATCTTTACTTAATACGATAGTTTTAATAAAGCATATGCTATGGGCCTTTCACCCTGCATCAAAACAGCCCCTACTCCTACCGAGCTAGCATCGGTGTGCAATTCAAAAGGGTCATTTAAATTAGGCAACTGTAAAACTGGTGCAGAAGTCAACGCCCCCTTTAGCGTGCCAAAGGCCTTTTGTACCTCAGGAGTCCATTGAAATTTGACCTTTTTACGCTTAAGTGCGTAAAATGGTTCACACAGTTCGGAGTACCCCCTGATAAACTTTTGGTACCATCCCGTCATCCCTAAAAATCTCGAAACTTGTCGTGCATTTTTCGGGTCGGATATATCAAGAAAGCTTTAATTTTGTTAGGATCAGTGTGCACCCCATTCTTATTTATGATCACTCCTAGATACTTCAATTCTTCTTGCCCAAAATGACATTTCTCAGCGTTTAAAGTCAACCCAGCGTCCCGTAACAACTGAAAAACTATCTCCAGGTGATGGACATGATCATCAAACGACTCTGATGTAATTATAACATCATCCATATAAACATACACGAATTTTCCTATTACCGGTTTTAATATGATGTCCATCACTCGCTGAAACGTGGGTGCTCTCCCTGATAATCCGAAAGGCCTCCTTTTGAAGGCGTACGTCCCTTTTTTTGTGACAAACGCCGTCTTAGGTATGTCCGGGGGATTGATAGCCAACTGAAAATACCCAGACTTGAGGTCTAACGTAGACATGATACAATTTTGTTGAATATTCATTAATAGATCATCGATTATTGGCAATGGGTATTTAGGGTACCTAGTGATAGCGTTCAGTTTCCTATAGTCTATTGCGAACCTATACGCGTCAGGGGAATCGAACGGTTTGTCATTTTTCTTTCTACATAACACCACAGGGGAAGAATATGGGGTTTGAATGGGCATAATAGTTCCTTCCTCCAACATTCTTTGAATGTGAAGTTCTATTATGCTTTCCTTGACTCTATCATAGCGATAAGGTAGTGATGCTACCGGAGGTTGATCTCCCGTGTCAATTTCGTGGTAGAGCACATGAGTGAGACCTGGTTGATCTGAGTATAACTCCGCGTATTTCCTAAAGAGCTGCTGCAACTGTTGTTGTTGGTTTTCCAGCAAACCAGTTCTAGTTAGGTCGATTTCGACCTTTTTTCTTCCTTACTGTCAACCTGTCGTATCTCCTCATCATTTATACTTAAGGTGTTTGTTTCAAAGTCCAGCGTAATCTTAGACGCTTTCATGAAATCCACACCCAGAACGCAAGGGTACTGCAATCCTTCCACTACATGAAACTGCCACTGTTTATTGAAATTTCTTATGCATACCGATAAGGTTACGCTCCCCAGATTTTTACATGTAGCTCCCTGCGCCGTAAATACGGGGAGGTTTGACTCTAGCTTTCTAACAAAGTGAAAATATCGATTATAAAGTTCAAGTGATACAAACGATCTCTCAGCTCCCGTGTCCCATAATGCTGTTATAAATGTATCATGTAGTATAACGGGTATATGAGGAATATCTATGGGTCTTACTTTCATGGTGTTAGCCATAACTGGAGGATTTTGCCATGCACGCGATCGGGGACCTCCCTCTATTCGATCGCCTATTAGTTTAACCTCCTGTAGTTTTGTTGCCTTGACCCTGAAGGTGGATACCTGCTTCCTTGCTGGCGATATCCATTATTATATTGCGGCCTCCTATCCTGTATTCTATCTGGAGAACGCCTTCTATCAAAATTCGGTCTACTATTACCCTGCTGATACCCTGCGCGTTGGTAGTTCTCCTGTCTATGTGGTGGGTTATAAGATGCATGACGCGACTCGTATGTTGTCGCTACTTCCAAGAGTTGGGCTTTAGTAGTGGGATTCCTAAGTTCTACATAGTCCAGCACGTTTGGAGCCAAGCGGCTCATTATGTGCTGCACTATTGTCGCCTCCGTAACCACAAAATTCAGCAACTGAGCAACTTTAAGCATTCGCAAAATAAATGCTGTTGGCGACTGACTAGTAGATCTTTGCTTAGACCCATAATATTCTACCTCTAATTCCGTGCGGTCTCTCACTGCAGGGAAAGTACGCTGTAGGGCTTGCTTTAAATTGTCGATACCTCCATCTCTACCTCTAACTAAATTTTCACCTATTACCGAGTACCACTCACGAGCACGACCTGTGAGATGATTCCTCAAATATGCCGGTTGAAGGGCCTCCGGTATGTTGTAAAAGCTAATATTATCGTCCAAGCTAGTCAAAAAGTCATTAACATTCCCAGAACCATCGAAAAACTCAACGAAAAACACGGCCGCTCCTACTCCAGGGGTGGGAACGGTTGGGCGCCAGTGTAACACACGGTCGATCCGGGCGTCATCTTGTGCACTCACTAATTTCAAATATTAAATACTACGACACAAATAATTACAGAACCACCAAAACAACTTTCACAATTTATTAGTATATATTTACTATGACACCAATAATTATGCTATCCAGGTTAAGTTTTCTAACGCCTTAGTTCAACCCACCAATAATAAT
>BMAW01048346.1:0-12982 GCA_019974015.1 Nephila pilipes
CATGGCCATGTCCAAACCACACTGTCACAGAGTGAATGCGAATCGTTGTTCAAACATCTCTCCGAAATAGTTACTGCAAGATGCACGGAAGAAAGTAATGGCTGTCAGGTAGAATCATCGTTCTTGAGATTGTTTCTACCTAAATGGAAATGTTTTATTTTGAGAACGTCAATGAAGATATACCAGCCAGATTTACTTCTTGCCCAGATGAAGTAAGGTTTAATTTAACAGTATCTCGCGGTTTTCATGAACTCAGTATCAGTAACAACGTAGAAGTCTAAGAACATGCAATGAATTATGTAGACCTCTACACATCTAGGTGGAAATCTCTAGGTACACCTCTAGGTGGAAGACACTTATCACCAGGTAGAGATACAAACCACTGCCACTGCCCATCTGTTCTAGGTGGTTTGATGGAACATTCCGAAACCTCTACATGATCTTAGAATAATTTAGTCTAATCTTTCAAGATTCTATGAAGAATTTTTATAATACCCTTTGGAAACACTGTTGATTTGCACATCTGGCTAGAACATTCTGTAGATGTATGTCAACCTATTGACTTGTTTATTGTTGCTTTGTATTTTTTTTGACAACAACCTACAGAAACATTACACACACACACACACACACACACACACACACACACACACATACATATTACACATATTGACATTGATGATATATATATATATAATATAGAATTGTGTGTGTGTGTGTACAGATTTTTCTTTTACTTACTTTCCTAATTTATAGATTGTTCATAAAAGTAATGTTAAATCGTTACTTGGTGATCATTCTTTCTTTTGCTCTTTTTTTGAATGAGTAATCATGAGTCAAAAAATGTTGGGTGATTCAGCAATGTCTATTCCGCTTCTGATATTGATCTCTTTTTTCTTTTTAATTTATTCAATCACGCGCTAAAAAAATCTGTAGAGGCTGTCAGCTGTTTCAAATAAAATAGACTGTGATTGATCCTCGCTATGTTTTTAGTTTCATTTCCTAAATTTGTTTAAGTCTCCATTCAGACCATGTGGGACCCTCATTTATTTTAAATGAATTTTCCTCGCATAAAATCAGTTAAAATGCCTTTCTCTCAGCCGTTCTTTTCCTCTTTGTCAGATACCCTATCCATGATCATCTATCGGTTGCGTACGGCAAAAAGCAAATTTCTTTAATTAGTAGATTTCTAATACGAAAAGTGTAAGTTTGATCTGAGTAAGTGTAACCATATTTTAAATTAAAATGACACAGTTATATCACAGAGTTAGTCTTATTTTGTGCATTGAATTATTGTTATCAGTATCAATCATGGGTCTAGATATTTGAAGAATTAGATTGAATTATCAGTGCCAGTCAGTAAAAAAAAAATAAATAAATAAAAGCATGCAAATGCAATCGTCAAAATTCCCATAAAAATGAGCCGGCAATTATTGTATTGAAATTTTCCTGAAATTGAGCTCTTTCTGTTTATTTCTGCAGTTAACATTTCTATTATCATCAATAATATATTTTAAACTGTAAAGAAAATCGATTTAGTGGAGTTGATGTAAAAATGTATCTAATATTTCCAGCAAAGCTGCTGGTAAACAAATACAATAAATATTGTCAGGTTCGAAACCTGATTTAAGCTTCACTGAACTTTGATTGAGATGGAAACAGGGTTGCATGTTAGATAATCTCCCAGCAATAATCCACAAACTCCGTAAGGGGAAGACGAATGCATCCTTGTCTTTATAAACGTATCTAATATTTTAAAGCAAGGCATTGGCAAGCAAATAAGGTTATAACATAAGGTAGGAAACTCAATTTAAATCAATAGAATCTTTTGATTATGATGAGCTTGGTTGCATCTCAAACCTATTAATTATTTCGATTTAAATGGCCTCATCGTCCAATAATGCCATGGGAATCCATTATTATAGAGCTTTTAGTTAAAAATTAATCTGCTTGCCTGGACGAAAAGATGATGACCATTCTGAATTGGTCTATTGGGCTGCTTATAGTCGAACGAATTAATGCATGATTATTAGCAATTAATCATTATAGATTTTAAGAAAACGAGTTATTTATTCACTAAGGGTCAATTCAGGTAAGCTGTTAAGTGCATTGAATTATTAGTATTTATAACACATTAAAATAGAAAACAAATTTCAAATTATTAAAGTTATATTCAGTCTTGTGATATTTATTTTAATACTTATGTTGTTTATTTCCTTCAGGTTTCCATCTACGGCCATTTTGATTTTGTGAATCTAATGTTAATCCTATGAAATTTTTACTACCCATCTCTAATTCTTTACTATTTCATCTACTTGTATGCAATAATATGCATTTAAAAGAGTCAAAAACAATAAATATTTTTATGAAATTGAGGGTTTTTTTCGAATTTTCGAAAATATTTTAAAATATTTGTTAAATACCGGACAGCTCTCAAATGAATCTTTAAAATAGGGGTAAAAACATTATTAAAAACATGATAGAAAAACGTAATTCTGCAGAAATCTTCGTTATCTTTTACTTTTTCAGATGCACTTTATTGCATACAAATAGTTAAAATAGTAAATATTTAAGAACGATAATAGAAATTCTATAGGATTAACATGTTTCCGAAATCAAAATGGCCGTTAGACAGGAGACTTAAATTCGGTCTCCTGTTATATGAAGATCGAGCAAACAAATAATCCAAAAAGCAGCGACTTTTTCTACTTGAAGCTATAACCCTATAAAAGTTTCTTCCAAAAAGTCTCTAATTCTAGTCTCGTTTGTTCCATCTTTGCTGAGGAATGAAAATAAACTAAATAAAGCTGCTTTTATAATTAGAAAGTTCATTTGTTGGAAATTAATCTATATCTTGCTAATATACCTCAAAGTTTTTGAAATAATAACGGAAACAATATTTATTTTCGTTTTCAGCTCATAATATTTTCTCGATTGCAACAATATGCCTTGTCCTTAATCGCTTATATTACATCAGTAAACGAAAACAATATGAATATTAGATATTAAATCGTAAAGTGAAGTCTATTTTTATATTTCAAAAATAATTAAGCAAAAAATATCGTCTGCGTGATCCAGATATAAAATAACACAGAGAAAAGAAGAAGTTTGGCGCATTCATAGTTCTGAAAAATATTTTTGTCCAATGACTGTACGAGACATGTAAGGAAAAATGACATTTTTTTAACGTAATGCGTAATGTTTAAATTTTTGACCAAAAATAAAGAAGTTAAGGAAATAATATATAAAAATGTGAAGGTTAAGTTTCTAAGTCTAAAATTGCTAATTATAATCCAATGTAACATATATGGAAAGATTTACATATTTTCCTTCTTAAAATAAAAGTAAACACCTTAGAGAGATATTTAATAAATATTCTGTTCAACCTTTTCCGGTTTTCGTCAATGAATGTTTAGCAGAATTTTTCTTGCCGTTAAAAATGGAATACGGCAATTATAAATTCAACAGCAGACGATAGCTATTTGGTTTTTCGTTTTTCCTGAAAATTTAACAATTTTATTTCTTCTTCATAAATGATATTTTGTTGTTAGTATTAAAAGGAATGGGATTGTTAAACTGATTGTTAACGAGATAATACACGCCCTTTTCTTTTGACCTGTGTCATTTTTAGAAAATATGTTTTCCATGTATTGAAAATTATAATTTATGTTTAAAAACCTTTCATCGTAAAAATCCCATAGTAATCACAAGATTTCGTTGTTTTCAATCATTAATGCACATAAATAACAAAAAACAATTAAAGAAGCAACGTATAATAAATAAATAATAATAATAATTTAAATTCAATAAATAATTTAAAGAAGCAATGAAAAATGGAAAGGAGAATCGTCCAATAAAAAGAAAGCGCGAATTGAATCATTACAGAAACTGTAAGTAATATGATAAAGTTCTGAAGTGAACCGTTCATCTTGGTGAGCCCAAATTCATAAAATAAAACAAATAAATAAAGCGGAGCTCGAGTGTAGTGTCACATCCCGAAATAGCCATGCTTTTGATATTTCCAAGTCAAAGCTGTTGATATTTCCGTATAACACTTATACGGGTATTTTAAAATATCCACCTTTTTTTTATACATTTATTTATTAAAAAAGCAAATAAGAGTACTTTTTTACATTATTGACTTTTGTTGCTGAATTTTATTTGTTAGATTATCATTTTCAAGTTGGTATTTCATACCTTTTCTCACAAACACAAGCACGCTCCTTTAAATTCATTTGCCAGTCGATTTCTTTTATCTGTTTGAATATAATTTAATGCTGTCAAATAAGGAAATTCAAAAGTAAGTAGAGGGAGATATTCTGAGTAAAGCCATCGCGCTGGATACTTCAGGATGCTAAAAGGGCTCAAAAATTGGTTTGAGCACTCCAAACTTCTTGTTGTTTGTGGCACTCTTCATTCTCCAAGAACTTTCTTTATAGTTTCGACCTCCAGTCAACAAACACTTGAGTCTGTGACGCCCGCCCGACCCGGGCTTCATCTTGTGCCATAACTAGATTCAATTATTAAACACAACGACACAAATAATCAAAGAGACACTGGAACAATCTATACTTAATTTATTAACTTATATTTACTATGACAACAACTCGCTATGCTCTCCAGGGTTAGCTTTCTAATACCTTAGTTCAATCCACCAATAGTAATCTAACAAACTCTTACCACTAATCCTTCCTCGACTGCAACTCAGACTCTGGATCAACTGTTGAAAACAGTCGGAAATATACTTCTAGCAACAATCTAGCAACCTCTATTTCAATCTCTATTTCCTCCTTTCTCTTATCTATCACTTCAGCTTCACTTCTCTTACAGCCTCTCTCTTTCAACCTCTCTACTCCTTCAGCTATTCTTTCAGTCACCCTTGCCACTTTCAGTCGGAGTTTATATATTTCCTTACTCAACCACTTCACTTCATTTCTAACTGCTTTACATAATAACTTTACGTATCACGTTTCATTTTTGGTTGGGCAAAGGTTGTTTAGCCAAAGCGATCAATCTCAATTAAAAGTCCCCGAGGTTAGTGAAAAGAAACCGCGAATAGCCCAATGTCACAAGTCTAGATAGCTAATTTGAAATTCTGCAAGATATGCGTCTCTAAATGATCAATTTGCATCCATTGGGACCATTTAAGTTTAAAATACTTTGAACCACTATATTCAGATCTATTTATATTTGGCTGTTCCAAGATTGTTGATTATTCCGTGTTGACTGTTCTTGGGTGATGACTGCCCGTGAAGAATGCGTGTCACCCCAAAATGTCTTCGCACGTCACCTTTGATAACCGTGTCATGCCATCAGTGTAGACATATTTCAGGATCCTCCGTTTCTTACATATAGGAAGATTTATATTTTATTTCGATCGATTTTGTCACACAGGAGCGAAATTCTGGAGATTATGAATCGCTTGCTAAAGCAGTTATAAAACACTTCTACATTTTAAATGATTTTAGTTTGATTAGGTGATATTTTCCTTTTGATGTTGAAGCAGTTAAACAATTGTGATATAAAAAATACTATTTTATTGAAAACATCAATAAATTTGCTCATGAAGGGTGTACCATTTCTTGTAAGGAAGGTTACATTTACTCAGTTAAATTTTATAGTATGGTCCCTCAACTATTTGTAATTCTTTTTCAGAGGAAGCAGAATTTCGACCCCTAATGGACGATGCCTTTCTCATTCGATTTCTTCGCACCAAAAAGTATGACGTGGAAAAGGCTTTTACTTCTCTTCGCAATTACTACGTCTTCAAAGCGCGATATTCCAGACTTTTAACAGATTTCAAACCCAGCGAAGTACTCCCGTTGCTCGAAATGAATAATGTTGTGCATTTGCCCTACAGACATCCATCCGGAACAGCGGTGGCTTATATGAGACCTGGTATGTGATCATTTCTTTGTTGATTCCTTCATAAAATTAACGCTGGATTCAATTGAATATTCAATAGTAAGTGATATGCTTAAAAACTCTGTCGTCCACTGGGTCCTAAAAAGAGGTAAAATAAACTTTCACGTTTAGAACGCTTCAAGATATTTTTTCATTAACATTGAAAATCCTTTAATTCCCTTTTTAAGATTTTAAAGTGGGCCTCGGTAGCCCAGTGGTCATAGTCATATCCAGAGGTTTACCTGTAGTTGTGGATTCGAGCCCTAATGGAACGAGAACCCAGCAGTGTAGCGGGGCTGATGCACGTTAAATCTGTCGAGATGTGGAAGTTTGGAGAGGGAAGTACCAGCTCTGGTGTCATCCTCGTTTCGTGACCGAGGTTCAAAATTACAAGGTACGAGGCCAATGCCTTTCGTCTTGCTTCTCAGAGCGACGTTAACAAGCAATCACTTTTAAGATTTAAAGAAAAAAAGAATAGAAAACAGCAATGTAAAATACGAGAAGTCATTCTCTCCAAAAACCCGGTCAATTTTCTTCTATCCTCCTGAATGCTATTGAAGACGGATCTCGTAATTTTGAGCTACGATCAAGAGATGAGAAAGTCACTTGAGTTGACATCCTACTTTTCTAATTTCCATATTGTCCCAACGTGAAGATTTCGAATCTCGACAGATGTAACAGCCCTCATCTCCTTAACACGATGGGTCTTAATGCTCCCGCCTACCCACCATTTTGATTTGGCCGTAATGTTAATTCTATGGAATTTCGACTTTTAATTTCACTTCTTTACTATTTGATCTATTTGAATGTAATAAAGTGCAAAATTAATGAATGCTTTTGCAGAATCACATTTTATCTCCGATTTTTAAAAATATTCTTACCCCTATTTGAATTATTTGTTTGTGAGTTTCCCGGTCTTTAAAAAATATTTTTAAAAATCGGAGGGAAAAAGTAATTACAGAAGCATTCATTATTTTTTGCTCTTTCAGATGCACCTTATAACACACACAATTTGATCATAGTAAAGATGTGAGAATTAAAATCAAAATTCCATATAGGATTAACATTACGTCTACGAAATCAAAATGGCGGGTAGACCGGAGCCTTATGTGGCATAAGATGACTCGACTGAAACAAAGCCAATCATTGCTCACGACCTTGACCACTGGGTTACAGCGACTGCACGGAGCGTAAGATTCAAGTATCAAGTGTGTCTTCGCATGCTAGGAACAAACCAGATCATTGTTCGAAATAATGACCTGCTCTGTCATTTATCCCATAAAGCATATCTTGTGAAACGTTAACTAAACCAAACCTTTAAAAGAGTTTTTTAAAGATGTTCTTTTATTGTTTTTTTTATACTTTTAAATTCAAAAATTTTCTTCGATATAAATCATAAAAAATTTTTTAAGCAGGAATAAATTTTTGGCTTCCTCCTTACGTCAATGAAGCGTCCTGAAATTTTTGGAGCAATATGATCAATGGCGTGGATTTGAAAAACGGACAATCAAACAAAATTTAAAATTTATATATATGAGATAAGTTTTTTTTACTTCAATTCATCGAAATTCTAAAGTGCAATTTAATCTTAAGAAAATAGCACTCATTAAATTGTTAAACATTTTTAGTGGATAGATCTCACAAGTTTTTGCTTTAAAAAGAATAACCATTGCATTTTTAAGTTTATTTTTAAATAAAGATTTCTAAATTTCTTTCGTCCCACCAGTTTTGAGAACGAATAAATGTTATTTTAATATCCACATTGATAACAATAAATAAAGGTCTTCAAAACCTTTTTCTTCTGAATGGGATATTTTTGTTGAATTATATGTTTTAAAGTGCTCTGAATCAAAAGAATGACCTCCATTTTCTTCCATCACACACAGTGTTTTTCCAAAATGAGAGAAGTTTGCAAAAAAACCCCCCCATTAAATAATGAATAATATACTACTTATTTTACTACAATGAATTAAACGTATTAATTCTTATAATGAATCAAAAACAATTTTTGCGATTCATAACTCACAATTTTACGTTCACTCATTTTTGTTTCTTGTGAAACTTTTTCTTCTTCTCTTTGATGCATCTAACTTTCTTGAGCTTCCAACAGTAGTTAGCTAGTATATTGACGTTATATCTTCCTTGATAGTGCCTCTCTATATCACGGACAACCTGGTAAAATCTTTCGCTCTGTTCTTCACTGAAGGTTCCCACGTTGTCAAGAAAATAGTCAACATAGTTGAACAGGAAATGAATTACTTAACTTATTGCATCATTAGGCTTTATACGCAGCCGATATTTGTTGTGCAATGGATTTGTAGTCAGGCTCTTGAGTATTCCCGGAAAGCTTTTACGCTACGTTCTTGAAAGTGTCTAAACTCTTGAAAGAGTCTTGAGAAGTCTCTTTCTTTTCCTTCCATAGTTTCCAAGAAAAGGAGATCAAGATAAAAGTTTTCATATATCTATGCCAGTAAAACCTATACTTTTCAACTTCGATTCAGAAACTTTCGAAAACTTGGAACACAGATATCTGAAACATTTCCCATCTCATGGCAGTGATTTAGCATACTGCTTAATATGAAGTTCCTATATAATGTGAACTCCTATTTAATATGAAGATATAGTAATAAAACCTTTTTTTTTTTGGTGGAACCAAGGTCATATTGATGACTTTATTTTTGCCGGGCGATGAGGCGTCTCGGTGTTGCAGTCAGTTTTTGTCCAATGCAGCTCTCTGGCTCTATTGTCTCACAAGCAAAAAAAGTATGGATATTTTGTATAACCTACCCGCTGGCCGAACAACGTCGTTAGTATTTTCAAGTCTCCACAAACCATCCATTGATGCTATTGATATTTGATTTTCTGAAGAATCATAGCCAGATCATTTTAATTTTATTCCATATGCACTAAGTAGCTCAAATGAAATGATGCAAATGCATTTCTATTATGCATCACGACTGTTTGGAGGCTAGTTTTAGATGAATAGACACCACTCTGATGAATAATATCCTACTTAAAAGAACGTTATGAGCTGCAGAGCATCATTACAAAAAAAAAAAAAAAACACACCCAGATTCCACTCTTTGGAGAAAAACTCAGTTAATTCTTTCTTTCGATGGTACCACGAAAGTAAGTGTCCAGATGATAGTAAGTTTCGTTTCTTAGTTTTAATCCAGATAATTCGGCTGCGTCTTTAGAAAGGTCTAAATTTCTTACTAACTAGATCATTGAGTTCACTCTGAGAAAAAGTTGAGGCCCCTCGTCAACAGAAAAATATGAAATTAGTCCTGGAGAGGTAATGTGTATCCATTATCCGACTCACTCAGCGTATTATCCCAACTGGAAGGCGGATATGGAACTGGTATGAGACTCTTGACGAATGGCTGAGTCAAGGTTAAGATGCTTTTTATTTTTATTTTTCTTATTTTTTATATTAAATCCTTTTACACCCAATGAACAGAAATCGCAGTTGGTAGTATAGTTTTTCTGTTCATCCCATATTATAGTAATGCAAAAAGAAATGAATTTTTCTTGTTCTTGAACCACAAACGAAGATTTTCCTCATATCTTCTGCATATCTTACGAGGAGCCTATGCTTTGTCCTGATCTTAAGTTTTAATTTTAAGTAAGCAAATAAATTTACTCCCCAAAATCACTCAAGTTTCTTTGACTTTTTTTTTTTTTTTTTTATCGTGGAAATAAAAACAAGATCACCGTATGTGATGTTTGTATTCTTGATGTAAACTGAGTTTAGGTTTACATATCAGGCGAGATACTGAAGTTATTTAGCTTCTCGAAACATTACATAATCTGACAGCAGGTTTATTTGTACTTATTTATTATACTCCAGAGAACATATAGAACTACACTTAAGACAGCTAGTAATATTCTTCACCATTCGCCATAAATTAACCCTGTTTGGACGTGATCATCTGACTTTCCTCTTGAATCTAAAGATTTATTAAAAATAAATGAATTAACAAAATATAACAAATAAAAATAAGACTTTTACTAATAAATGTATTTAATTGGTTTCAAAGTGGCCGCCTTTTGTAACGATGCAGAGGCGCAAACGCTTAATGAAATTTTCAACAATGGGCAGCAAGTCTTCTGCCTTTAATTTATCCAATTCGTAATGAAACGATTGTTTTAGAATCCAGACTTTTGCATGATTAAATGTAAGCCCTGGACTCCAAAATGGACTGTATTCTGTAATCCATGGGATAGAAGATCTGGGGAGTAAGATGGCCATTCTGCAGATGATATGTCCAGAAAATGCGCCTTGCGCCACTGTTGTGTCTTTTTGACCTTGTGAACTGGTGCGGAGTCTTGTTGAAACGTCCAATTTACATTTCCGAAATGTTTTTCGGCCCACGGAAGTACGTCAGCTTCTAGAATGTCCCGCTGGTACACTTTTTTGATTTATTTAAGCACCCTCATCCACAGAAAACAAAGATGTTTTACTACTTGCACAAATTCCGCCCCTGACCATGACCGTCTTTGGATAGTGGCAATGGTCAACAATTAACGAGATGCTTGGAGCGTCTACAGACGAGTTTCTATCGTTCTAGAAGTTATGAATGTGTTGGACGGTAAAGAGCTTCTCATCAGTGAAAAGGAATCTCTCCTAGCCATGACTTGTGGCCCGTCTCAAAAGTTTTTGGCATCTTTGGAACCGCACGAGTTTGTTTTCTTCAATGAGATGCTGTACTTTTTGGAACTTGTAAGGCATCAGTCCAAGCTCTGTGTTAGCTATTCGCCGCCCCAATCGTTCACTTATTCCCTTGTCACGAGCGAATTTTCTCATGGAAACCCTCGTATTTCTTTGAACTCGCTTTTGATGTCCTCACGATTCTTAGAAATATTCACTGTAAGTTTTGGCCTACTTCTTGGACGCCGACCATCATTGTTAAGCTCTCTGAAACAGCAGATCGTACCAGACACTATTTGCCACACTAAGAATACACACTGTCGTCTTGCTTAAACAACTCTAAAAAAAAACAAATATTTTGCTTGACATTCTAAAAACCCCAAAAAAAAAAAAAAAAAAAAAAAAAAAGCAATACATAAACTAAGAGATATATTACAAAATGTTTTATAATTAAAGTTGTAGACAAAAAGAAATGTGAACACAAATTAAAAAGAAATTAGTTAAATTCTATTTTATGATGCACTAACTTTGTCCGACTTTTTTTTGCCGCTCCCTGTATATATATATAAATAAAGAAAAAGTAAAATTATCCTATGCAGTTTTTTAGATGAAGACCAGTGTTAATTGCGATATGCTTTTCTTGCAGCCTATTATAATATGGATGAGGTGACAATAGAAGAAATCTTTGCTCTGTGCTTTATTGAACTGGAATACTCCTTGCAATTTGAAGCTAGTCAGGTGTGCGGATACATGATAGTATTCGATTTGGACAAAATAAATTTTCGTATAATGAAATGTTATGCTTCTCCAAAATTTCTCTTCAGATGCGTGCGTCTCATTCAAGTGAGTAATAACCTTTCCTAATTTTTATCAAATTTTTTTATTATTATGAGTAGGGCTTATATATTGCAAGGAAATAATGACACATCTTTCTTTCAACTTCGGGCTTTTCCCAAAAATTCGTTCCGATTAAAACTATTCCATATTTAAGTAAAGTTTATATATTTAAAAAATGTTTAATGTTTGTCCGAAAACGAAGGGGAAAAAAAGAAAATTTACTTCGCTGAAAAAAAAAATCATTGCGCATATTCATCTGTAGTGGGAGAGTCAAAAGGCTGACTGATTAACTGGTTTTATTAACGTCGCAACACGAGAGCTATTGGAGATGGACCTCATAATTTTGAGCCTCAGTGAAGTGATGAAGACGACATCATCTCGATTCACCATTGACTTCTTCTCCAAACTTCCACACCATGCCAAGGAGAGGACTTGGGTCCGCGACCAGATTTAAAGAGCTTCAGCCCCGGCTACACGACGGGTCTTTCGTGGCATGTAGGTTCGAATCCACGTCTCGACGAAAACAGGCCGCGACCGTAATCACTATGCTTCTACGATCACATCAAAGGGCTGAACTGCCATGATAAATTTTATGTTATTGAGCATACACACGTATTAAAAGGCTAACATGTTATGCTATATGCTTGTGACATTTTCTTTTCACAGGTTAAACATTATTTAAAAGTGGACACAGGTTAATACATTATTTTTCCGGATGCAACGAGGAATGCATCCGGAAAATACGGAAAAAGTTTGATATGTTTTAATTGGACCTGTTCATTTAAGTATAGAAAGAGGTTATTTATAAGTTGCAGTAATATATAAATAAAACTACCCCTTATTAATAATAACACATCAATCAATAACTCCCGAGACTAACCCAGAGATGGCGCTCGTAGTAAACCAGTAACCAGGTCTTTCTAGAGTACTAACCTTTGCTTGAAACGTGTCAAAATGTTAAGTCGATCGAACCAGAAACAGCTGAGTTATCGAGGTTGGAGTAAAGTCGTTTTGTAGTTTGTTTAAAAAATGGAAAAAACCGAGTTTCGTGTTCTGATAAAACATTGTTTTTTAATGGGTAAAAACACCGTGCAAGCGAAACAATGGATTGAAAAATGTTACCCGGACTCTTGTCCATCAAAAGCAACGATTTGTCGGTGGTTTGCCGAGTTTAAACGTGGTCGTACCGACACAAATGACGCGGAACGCTCGGGTAGACCTGTGGAAGCCGTTACACCGGAAAATGTGAGTGAAGTGACAAAAATTATAATGAAAGATCGTAAAGTGAAGCTCCGTGAGATTGCTGAGATGACACAGATATCATATGGAAGTGTATTTACTATCCTTCATGAAAAATTGAGCATGAAAAAGGTTTTTTCCAAGTGGGTTCCGCGATTGCTTTCGATGGAACAAAAACAGCAACGAGTCGATGATTCAGAAAGCTGTTTATCGCTATTTACTCGCAACAAAAAAGATTTCTTGCGTCGTTACGTGACCATGGACGAAACATGGATACATCACTACACTCCAGAGTCGAAGCGGCAGTGGCGCACAGCTGGCGAAAGCCGTCCGAAAACGCAGCAATCAGCT
>BMAW01048346.1:13082-24614 GCA_019974015.1 Nephila pilipes
TGATTAACAAAAGGTGTTATGTTGATGAATAAAAAAAAAAATTTGCAAAAAAAATGTTGTTTCCAATGTTAGACTCGGGAGTTAGTGATCGATGTGTTACTAGAGGTTATCTAGTATTATTGATATGAGGTGCGGATGAGAAAACTGTGATATTGTAGAGGAATTGGCATGTAATTGATTATTAAAGGGAACTACAACCGGATGTGATATTTTTCGTGAATTTCTGTAAAGGCTAAAAACTTTTAAAATACTAATAACAGTTCTATGTAATATTACAAACAGTGGAGCACCATGTATAACAAAAAAAAATTGGATTTTTTGGACTCTTTAATTAAAACTATCCCGGGAATAATGTTGTCTTTCTAATTTGCGTTATACATCAAGCTGCTCTGAGTAACTTTGATTGAATATGAAACCTGCTCTTTATTTAATCGTGAAGCCTGTAAGTACTACCCGATCTCGTGAACTTATTGATAGTCGATTTCGAGTTTTTCTTCAGTCCATTCAATTTCAATTCCGATCTGTATTACGTGAAATTAAGATGGCTCAATGTAGGATGCATTTTAGAACGAGTTTGGCAGCTGAAAGACGATATGGGGCTATTCTTTCATGAGAACATTGTTTTGCAGAGTGTGAAATGCTGGAACATGCAGCACAGTTTCCGGATTTTGCATTTTTCACAGATTTTCTTTGTCATATGAAAAACTTAAATAACAAGATGCAAGGGAAAAAAATCTATTTATTGACTACGTTTGGTCCTATCTAAAAGATCTTTCTCTAAAACTTGATCTGCTTGCTGGGCAGTGAGCTAAGAACGACTTGTCTCATTTACGGAGCTTAAATTCAATAGCTTTTGTAAATGAAGACAAGATAAAGAGTTATGAAGATGATCTGAAAAACTGCTTTTTGAGTTTGAAAGCAGTTTTCAAGATTTCAATGACATTCAAACAGAATTAGGTATTTTCACCTCGCCTTCCAACGTAAATTGGGAAGCAGCGAAGCCCGATTTGCAGCTTGGATTAATTGCGTTACTATCTAACAATTATCTTAAGCAGTTGTTTCTCAAAGTTCCAAAAATAAAGTTTTACGCATCGTTATCGAAAGTATGTTTCCCAAATTTAATATTTCACACCCAGAAAATTAGTTCTACGCCTCCTTCACCTTATTCGTTTATATAAGTTTTTTCTTCCATTAACCTTAGGAAGAATTATTTTTAGAAACATACTGACAGATGAGCATTTAGAATAATTTCTCAAAATTCGTATACTGCAATTTAAACCTGAATTTATGGAACTTTTAAAAATAGAGTTACAGTTTCATGCATTATATTAATATTTGTATATTCTTTTTTTTTTTTTTTGGCCCACTCCCAAAGAAGTTTGCATATCACTGTACAAGAACTTCAGCCTAGATACAGTATTTCAATATTTGTCCAGATACAAGTTTGGATTTTATTTATTTATTTATTTTTTGTAAATCTCGTATGTGCGGCAGTGCAATCGGCATGCACGAAATTTGGCATCAAAAGCCTCATCGTCAAAAAGTGCAAAATGACGCTGATCCGTTCGTATAATGCATCAAATGACGTACATCCTTCTAATATATAGGACTTACAAGCCCTTCAAAATGAAAAAGAAACAAATTGCAATTCGTGTTAAGTAATGAAATGATAATCCGACACAACATATGGAAATAAGGAATATGCATAAACATCAATAAAATAATAAGATTAAAATGCAAAGATATCTGATCCTCGACCTCTTGATTGACCAAACTATGGAAATAAAATTAATATTTTGCATCACGAGTTCACATACGACTTATAATGCTGGTCAACACCAGTTGAAATTTTTGAAGTGAATACTTCTGCTTGCCTTTTGAAATGATTAGTTATTTGTAATTGGGTACAGGTGTTTCAGACAACCCATTGATTACATAGGCCTCAGAGGAAGATCACGGATCGAGAAACTTTGTAGCAATGAATAATTTAAACACACCTTTACGACGACCGTCACACGACAATCTGCGAAAGGGAGGTGGACAACGTTGCACGGTTTTATTCCCTGAATTGAACCGTGCAACGATATCATTGAACTGCCAATACCTAATTAACAGCTTTCTTTAATAACTATATTTCTATTCTATTAAACTATTAAAGAAATATATTTCTTTAATAGTTTTGAGAAAATATCATCAATGAAAATGCGTGGGCATAAAATAAAAAGATACAAGGTGTTAGGTTCGAAATAGTGACTTTATAACACATTTTGATTACAATTACATTTAGTTTGCTTGATGTATACTTACACTGCTAAGATATTCTATTTAATTTAACATTTGATCGTTGCTTTTAATATCCGAACAGAATATTGTTGTCTGCTTTAATAATTTACAGTGTTCTCTTATTTTAATATTTAATTTAGAAATTTATTTTTATAGTAGAATCATCTGTTATTTTTTGTTGTTGTTAATTTTGGAAATTTTTTGTACTTTAGAGTGTTTTGCTTGAGTAAATAAAGAACGCATTTGCAATTTGAAAAATGTTTTTTTTTTATTTTCTTGATATTCTTACAAATAGTTTCCTTCTTTAATTCTGTGAAGCCTGGAGCATGGAAGTAGGCTTACTTTACGCTTATTACCATTAATTTAAGTGAACATGCGACATATATAGAAAAGATGATGGCTATTCAATGCAGAGACTTGAAAATTTTATCGTCGAATGATATTGCTGCCAAAGGAGGCTTTTTATAACCAAAAAAAAAACAAAAAAAATCTTGAAAAACACGTTAGCACTTTTTGAAATGAAATGAGAATTTTTTTTTTTAGTTTTGAAATCGGAATTTTGTTTTATTTATTTATTTTTCTCATTTTGATATCTCAAATCGAGTAGTCGTGGTCGCGAGCTCTTTTCCGGCATGTTTCGACCGAGTCCCGATTCTATAAAAAAAAAACTATCATGTATAGGGATTGATGCGAATTAAATATATCGGAGTTCAAAGCCCTAAGATTGGATTAGTGTGGAAGTACGGAAAGTGGGGTGAGAGTTCAGGCGTCGTTCTTGCACTCAACAGTCGTTAGGGACGGATCTCAAAATTATGAGATCCGTCCCTAAAGCCCTTGCGTTGCTTCTAAGTGCGACGTTAATAAACAATTAACCGGACGTCGAAAGTTCAACTTGTTGACTTGACGCTTTTCTGATGTTCTGAGTTGAATACAATCCTGTGAAAGTATGCAAAGGATCAGAAGGATACATCTTCTTATTTGGCTGAAACAACTTATGAGCATCTTCAATATATTGTAGCATTATAACAATAGAGCTAAAATATATATTAAATTGAAACTATTTTCTCCCCCTCCTGCGCATGAAAAAGCGTCTAAAAACCCGTCTCTAGTGCCAAGTAGACAAGGAACTATCCCATGCAATCTTTTATTCCTTATGAAGCATTGCTAATTTTATGATCCCCTTCAATATTCTGTGCAGAGGTCATCGACAGCAAATATTTCTGAATGAAGCTTTCAAGTGGTTTTATAATATCTAAAGACAATAGTTGACCCATTCTTGCCCACATCCTTGGCGAAGAGAACAATAGCCCCCAAAAGTGCGATAAAGGCGCGAAATTAGCAATGTAATTTCGAACAGCAATAAGGCGTCCGATTTAGCGTTACAAGTGCGTGAGTTAAGATAGGATTTTACCAAAGAGAATCTATGTGATCTGTTATTGATTTTTTTTCCTTCTATATGAATCAAGTATTGCTTTTTTTCTTTCACAGGATTGCGTTCCAATCCGTGTTAAAGGTATCCATTTCTTTAAGGAGCCTCCCTACTTAAGTTTTATTCTTAACATAGTTAAAGGATTTCTTTCTGAAAAAATATCTAAAAGAGTAAGTATAATGCAGTCTTCAACACTTTTAGAGTGTAAGTTTAAATACTTTTAAAAATACGTTTCGTTTTTTGTATTGTCTTTTTAAAAAAATCGTTTCAGCATACCAACAACAAATTGTCATCCATCTAAAACTAATGATGTTATTTTTATCCTCTTGTTTCAATGCACACTGGCAGTAAACCCAGTTGGATACTATTTTTTGCAAATATATTTTTAAATATGTAAATACACATTTTTGTGTACACAATTTATTACACATATGTGCATAATACATACATAACTTTATATATTAATAAGAATTTATAGTTTTGGAAATATTATCATAACATTCGTCTTGTTACTCTTATATATCAGATGTTACTCTGACATTTTGTCTACATGCAATTATCAACAAATGGAGAAGGAGCTATCTTAATATCTTTTCTGCAACTCTCACTGAAGATGGACCAAATTGGTATCATTATTAATAATTCAAAGGGAACTAAGTCATGATGTTAATAGATTAACTAACTTAGTCTACACTGTTCATTAACTTCTAAAATAGATTTTTTTCCAATACAGTAAATGTTTTTATACGTATCATTATTTTCATCCTGTAACAAGCCAAAGTTATAAATTTCATTAAATTCTGCTCACAATCTGTGAGTACTGATTTTTTTAAAAATAGATTCCTTAATTAATTTTTAATTAAAGTCTTTTATTAATTTAAAATTAAATTTGCTATGTATAATTTGTATTTCAACAAATGTAAGGTTTTTTTTCATTATATATTTCGTATATTTTGAATTAGAATCATGTTTAGAATTTGATTGTCTCTGGTATTTTGATATTTTTCAGAATATTTCAATTAATCCTGAGCATTTGTAGTATTTTTTGTAGTAAAAATGTTTAAATATCTCTCTCTACCTCATTTTTAGTGTTTATGATTCGTAATTTTTAATATGATTTTGTATGATTAAAAATTATGTTTAATTGACATTAATATAAATATATATATATATATATATATATATGAAAGATATTCAACGTTAGTTCAACATTAATTAAACATCCTGAATACATGGCCAAAACAAGATTGTTTATTGATTCTAGAGAAAAAGTGTTACGTACTGATGAACCAGTCTTCGGCCACCAAGGCCGAAGCGGAAGACCGTATGAAGATAACAGCAGCTGTGAGAAGAGAGGAGAGAATAAGAGAGAGAATTTCCTCTTGCCTTGATTTTTATATTACGGATTTTCCATAATAGATGTCATAGAACATGTGGTACAGGATTAGAGATTCTAGGGAAATTTTAATATAGACAAAGAGTCTAGTAGAGATTATGTTGGCAGATTTATGAGCATGGAAAAGTAGATTAAACCAGTGTTATGATCGCATGATCTAACAAATAAAAGGATAATTTGGAATATGATCAGGAAATAAGAATTTATTTTTGAATTAGGGAGGGAATGGGATAGAATGGATTTTTTTTAAAAATTATTATTAAGAGGAATTATTAAATTAATGTTAAATCATTACACACAGAGATGTATATATATATATATATATATATATATATATATATATATATATACTATATTATTCTAAGAGTGTAATACATTAATAAAAGGTAACAACTGTATTCAAACTGTATATTGAATCAAAGATAAGGTAATGGTAAATATAAAGGTAACATACTGTATACTGAATCAAATAAAGTTGTTTGAGGTTCAATTTGATTTCTTGTTTTAAATATAATAAATAATAAGAATTTTGTATTTTTTTTTCTCTCGTGTATTAAAATGTAATTTTTAATTGTACTCAGATTATATTAGCAAATACGTTGGTATTTTAGATCTTACTTTTTTTTTTTTAAATCAGAAGCGATAGCAAAATGGCGTTGAAGCTTTTCTTTTCCAATTATAACAATTATAAATAAAATATTAAGAAATTCTGTCTTTATTTCAGATTCATTTCCATGGAAGTAATCGGGAAAGTTTGTATGAACACGTGCCAGCGGATATTCTACCAGTAGAGTTAGGTGGAAAATTGGGTCCTGTTACTCCGCTTATGAACGATTTCAAAAAAGCACTTCTGAGAGCTGAAGCATTATTTGAAAAAATGATCAAATATGGTTTCCACGAAAAGAGAATACAGCATATTAAGAGACAAAAATCAAATGCAGCATTCTTCAAATAATTTCTTTGTTTCTAGGAAATGTGCGAATGTTAAAGCTAAAAGTTCACAACTATTGCTATTTAGTTCTCCTACCAGAGTTTTTGATCTTGAGTCCCCGTAAGAAATACAGCGTAATTTAATAGCAAGTAAATCATTTAATTTGGTGGTAAGGTTTCTTATAATTTTTTCAAAATTGCTTGGGATTTAGTTTGGATCATAATCCTAATATTTCACTTTATTCACATATCACATTAATGTTCTTTGTTTAAAAGAAAATATTTATTTGTATTATGTGTTGTCTGTATTTTAGGTTATCGAAGCCTAATAATTTCACACTCACGCATACTTAAGATTAGGCTACAGTAAATTTAGAGATGCTATAAATTTGAAATTCAATTTCATTAAATGTTTAAGAATAAAATAGTGGAGGGGAAGAGTAGGTGGGCGCTGAAAATTACATTTAAAACAAGCCTCAGTTCTTTAGTTTCAACAATGCCAGTTACCTCATATATAAAGCGGGACACCATTGATAGAGGGGGGGGGGGGCACCTTTGATAGAGGGGGGGGGGCACATTGATTAAAAATTCTGTACCTAAAAAACACCTACCTTAGGTACCTAAATAAATTACTTACCTAAATCATCTGAATAGCTGATTTGTTGACATCACTTGTTTGACTAGCACCAGCTCGCAGTGCGATGTATATCGTATGAGAAACAGTTACAAAACTCAATACGTGAGGCTTTACTTCGTGGAAGACCAACAACTCCTTACATTCAGACCCTTCTCTTCTCTAAAATTACCCTACGTTTCCAATTTTTCCAATAAGATTTAATTTCTTTGCAATATTTGTATAAGATGTTCCAAATGATGCTAGATCACTAGCGGAACATGCCGCCATAAGAATAAAATCTGTGGAACTGTACAAAGTGTCCTCTCTTCATTTTACCTCTACAAAATGTTTTCGTCGTTGCCAATGCCGAAAAAGGCCACTGTTCAGTATGTCCAAACAATGATGGTCGTATTTTAGCAACTGATCAAGACGAACTTTGATAAGCAGTTTCTGATAATCAGTACTCAAAAATTATTTTTATTATTAAAGTTTAGCGTTATAAAATTTACAAAAATAATATAAAGCTCATATCCTGGTGAAATAGCTGTGGAAGCCGAAATCCGTATATTCTCTTCCCGTACTTCCGCCATTCCCTAGCTTGTCGTGCATTCTTTCTAAAATTCGGAACTTTCTTAAAACCACGCGGGATGCGGGATAAAATGTTAAAAATCGGGACTGTACCGCGAAAAGCGGGACGTCTGGTCACCTTACTCATATAGCAACTTATCAGCTTTTAAATCAATCAGTGTTATTCCATTAATGTTTTCTCTCTGTACAAATCGTTTCTAATGCCTTTTTTGTGTGACAAAACAGTAATCATACTCTTTGCGAAGGAATGAAAGAAAATAAGTAAGAGCCATCATTAGGGAATGCAGTGATGGAGAACTGTCTCAATTTCTCAGAAAACCGTCGTGATAACGTGGAGTGTTTTAATTACTCTTTAATGTTTTAGTACATTGTGGATGTTTTTAATCAATGCTCTGATACCATTACTGTATTTCGGATATTGTAGAGAAGTAAGCGGTTGTGGAGCTGTTTAATAGATAATTTTAATCCTATAGTTTCAAATGGTAGAAATGCTTTAACACCTCAGGGAAATATGTCATAGGGACCAATTTCGCTACCGGAGGGAGATAAAAGAAATGCTTCTCTGGGCCCACGGCTTCTTACCGCGGAGTGTCACGCTGTGCCCATATGATTTTAGATACTAAGCCTAATTCATGAAAAAAATGTCTCTAAAACCGGCTATTCATTAAAATATTTTGGTATTTACATACATTATTTAAAATGCATTAAACTTAATATATACAAAAGAAAAAAGGATTTAGTCGAAAACTGAATGGTTTATACATAAAATTACATAAAAAAACATACTTTTAAGAAAATACAAAATGTATTTACATATGTTACATAAATTTCATGGTGTAATGATGTACCATTACATGGAATATATAGATATAAAAGATAAATCTTATTTTGCTGTATTTATATTTAATAAAAATAAATCAATGCAGTCCAATGTCATATGTCTTAAACACATATTCTGACGCTTCACGCAAGATTTTAAGCAAAGGGCACATTTTAGTCCTTTTTTTATTACTCTTTTTTTTACTTTAATGTTTATGTACAGATTTGGATTATTTTCGCTAACATTACTGTCAGATTCATTCATTATTTCGCAAATCTCAGTTTCAGATAAATACCTTCTTTCCGTCATGACTGTCTCTAGAAATAAAAACCGATCGAATGAAACGAACAGCTGAGAACATCTGCTACTAAAGACCCTAACCCCCATAAAGGGCCATAAATTCTCCTTCGAACTTCTAATTAGCAAGCAAGAAAGAAAAAAGCAAACCGAAAGCAAGTGTTCCCTTTAAATCATGTCATTACATTTAAAGAGCCGCGGCGCAACACGTGCTTTTAACAACTACCCCCTCCTGATAACCAGAAGTGATATCTGAGCCCTTATCACCAAGGCCAACACTCCAAATAACCTATCTATATAGATTTCACGGTATTGTAAAGCCATATAGTAACATTATAAAAATCACATAAAACGTTCTCCTCAAGCGTATCTCTATTGATACATTGGGCCGTAGAAGATACTCACGGAGCGTATCGCCCGTGATACGCTGGGCACAGGCGAGCAAACGCGAGCGTATCGTCTGTGATACGCTGGGAGCGACGGGGTAAAATCATAGCAAAATATTCTGTCACAAAATTATAAAAATTAACTTTTCTAGCAAGGTGTTTTTATATTACTAAAATTGATTGATCGATTTTAACTGTCATATAATCAAATTTCATGTAATTATGTTTAATAAAACATTTGTTAAGAATTGAAGACAATACATGATCTTTTTTCTTTTGTAAACTGGTATAGAATATGATAAGTCCATTGTTTTCATGCGGAAATATTTTCTCTGGTATATTTTATTACGCAGAAATTTTGATTAGGAAATAGTATTTAGAAATTATTTGAAAAATTCAAAATTTTTGACTCATTGAATGACAGTTGTCTTCGTATAAAACAAATTTATACATAGATATTCTTACATTATGAAACTTAAAATGAGGTGTTACTACCATGAATCTATTTTCGAACTATTTTCAAAGTTTTGTTATTTGATAAAAGTGAAGACTTTTAATCAATTATTTTTACAAAGTAGTTAGATTTTTTTTCCATCAAAAAACTATAAAAGAGTAATAAACGCCAAAAAGTGTTTAAAATAATCATATAGATTATATGTAGTGAGAAAAATAAACAATTCCATTGGGAAAATGCATCACGAGAATTTTAGCGGGTAAAATATATAAAAATGGCTCAAAAATATAAAAATAAACAATTCTTCTGATATACAAAGGGAATATATGAATTAAAGAAAAATGTTGAGTACAAACACAAAATTGTGTTGATTTGCGGTGGAAAGGGAGATTATTCATAAAATACTTTTAATTTCCTGTGATATGAATCAACTTTCAATTGAATAGCTAAAAATTAATCAAAGGATGCAAAATTTAAGAATTTGAAATTCCTCTAATTTATTTAATTTGAAAGTCTGAGAACTATGATCAAAGCAATATTGGATGAGCTATGATTAAAATAATCAGTCATATAGGTGTGAAATTATAATGATTGATGACCATTTCAGTTAAAAATTTTATGCTTTTAGTTATAAAATATCGAAAAAAAAATATTTCTTAAATTTTTGGCGATAGATTCTTTTTTGCACAGTAGATGGCAGCACAATGTCATAAATTTAGAATATATTTATAAATTGTTTGTAGTGTATTTTTTTTTTTCTTTTTTCTAGGTAAATTTATGCTTTATTTTTTAAATGTCTTTTTATATTATTTAAATTCAATTCTAATTGTTTTTTCCCTGACATTTTCAAATCGTTATTCTGCTAATCCTTTACTGCATCTCTCTACTAATCTACAACTCTAGAAATTTACTATACTTTTGTGTTTTCAGAATGTAATTTTAATACTCTTTATTTTTCCTGAATATTAGAAGAATTATTAATGTTGAGCATGAATATGTATTTAAGAAATTTATCTATTTAAATGTTATCCACTAATCCAATTTTTCCCTTAGAATAAGTAAATCGAACATATTAAATGATGTTTTAAAAATTTAGGAGCAATTAAATTATTATTAAAAACATATTAGAAGTAAGAGAACAGTTAAAATCTATAAATCAACAAAAGACAATTTTTACAGAATCATGTGAAATAAGGAATACAAATTGAAATAAAATTTGAAACAAAATGAATAATTTGAATACCCAACATAACAAAACATGCACATTCAGATTGGAGACTGAATTGTGAGGTTAAACATGTTCCATGGTATCAGCTCTCCTCCAGTGTATTTTGCTGGGCAAATAATGGATCCCTCTAAAATGCAAATTGTAATAAGTTCATGAAAAGAACCAAGTAATAAAAAAATGAAAGGCAAAATATCTCAAATAGAAAAAATTTCTTAAGCCGAAATATTCAATTAAAAGCCTTTCATCTAAAAACTTTCCAAATCAAAACCATTCAATTAAAAAACCCTTTAATTAAAAACTATCCAATCGAAAAATCCTTTTACTTATTAGTTGAATGTTTAAAAATTTTAAAACATAAAAACCTTTCAAATGCAAAAAAATCTTTTTTTTTTTTTGAAGATTTAAAAAAAAAAAAATTAATAACAAAATTTAACCCAAATTTAAGTTTTTCTAAAAAGAATTAAATCCAATAACAACAGATGCAAAAGCCAAATTTCAAGATCTTGTGATATATATGATCAAGATTTACATTACAAAAGGTTTAAGGAACCTTTTAAATGAAGATTTCTAATATTATGCACTATTGCCAGATATGATTTCAATATCAATATTACTTAGTTAAATTGAAAATAAAAAAGTTTTAAAGTATAGAATATTTAATAAAGACCTCATAATGAATACAATCATGAATAAAAATAATATATAATGAAACACAAATCAGAATTTTAGTTGTTAAAAATATTTAGAATCCTTTGAATAAAATATGTCTTTGGAAGTGTCCATGTGTCTATATCAAGAGATCTTCACTACTAGACCCTTAACTAGTTCTCTTTGTAATCCTAATATTGTGTGATGGATTTTTTTTAATTGAACGTTCTTAAAATTTGATGAAAGTCTTGAAGTGAATCGCCCTTATGTTTAAGACAACAAATTCTATAATATCACAATTCTATATATATAAAAAAAAAAGGTATGAGAATAAACATCAAGATGTGAATATCAAAAATTCATATAAATCAATTTATAAAATAAAGATCCCAGTGAGAATTTTGACTCGATATAAAAAGCCTTTTTAGATGTCACACACACATATGTATGTATGTAT
>BMAW01048346.1:29371-84004 GCA_019974015.1 Nephila pilipes
ATTCAATCAGTTGTCTTATAAATTGTTGAATCAAAGATACTCAAAAAGACTTCTGTCTACTGATATTTTGATTTCGTGAAAGAAAATGTTTATACTATAGACTGTCTCTATAGAATGGCTACTATATATATATGTAATGATTTAACCTAATTCCCATTAATTTCTTGCTGTAATAATTTAGTTTACTAAATTTGCCCCTTCTCTCCTTTAAAAGATAATGTTAATTCGTATTTCCTGATCCCCTTCCAAAGTATCCTTTTATTTATTACATTACGAGCTCTTAAAACGGATTAAATCCGCTTAAACCAATTATAAATCTGTCAAAACAATCCTTTCAAATTCCCTATCTATTATGGTATTTCCCCGGAATCTCCTTATTCATACCATGCGTCTCTGACGTTTCAAACGAAATTTCCCTCATATATAAACAAAAACATAGCGAGAAGTGCTCTCTTCTCTCCTCTTCTTGCTGTCTAATGTTGCAATAACCTGTAACCAACTGCGGAGTGGAAATTGTCTCTCTCTCCAGTACAATAAAATATTTCTGTAAAACTGAAATTGGTTTCGACTGCTTTATGAACATAAAGAGGATATTATGTTACATTTAAAGCCGGTAGGATCATTACATTTAAAGTCGACAGGATAAGAGATCCGAGTTGGTGGAAATGTAAAATTTAAATCTTGGTAACATGAGAGATAGAGATACCGTGCCGAGCAATTCTCCGTAAATAATTCTACTGGACCAGGAATCATACCGATTTAAGAACCGCATGAACGCCGCCAGCAGAAATCAACAGCGATGCCACTGTCTCCTGAAGACCATCGATGTTGCTGCAATGCCTAGAGTTAGGGAACATACCCATCAATATCCAAGAATTCTATTGCACTACTCATCTGATGATTTTGAAACAACTAAAGTGGACTTCTAATTAGGAAGCAGTGCAAGCGCAACCATGTATGTGAACTTAGAAAGAAAAATATATATTTTCTCTGTGGACTGCGACAGCTAAGTTAAATTTTTAGTAAAATGACATAATTTTCCATGTTCTATTAAATTTATAGTAATTAACTTAATTTTTAATTAGTAATTTTTAAAACACTGTTCCTGTAAGTTGATAATTATAATAATAACATTCATTGCCTGATGTGTAATTGAAATTGGTATTCATTTAAATTTTGATTCCTAGTTTTTATGTAATATAAAAAGTTAATATATTTTGAAAATTAATTGAATGATTTTGAATGTTTTGTGAAAATTATTATATCATATGTTGCTAATAATTCTAAAATTTATGTATTTACTGTGTCATTTAAGTCGTAGTTAATGTTATTAAGATCAAATAAGGTAGTAAACAATTATAACATAGATAAGGAAAGTGAAAGTAATCCTAAGAATTCAGAAAATGACAAGGGAACAATTGACTCCCAGAATGAGAAAATGAAAAATGAGCTACCCATAATTCCTTTTGATCCTAACAGTGGGATGAAAATGGAATTGTAGTTAAACCATTTTAATCAGATATGTAAAGAAAATCGTAGAGATGAGGCTTGGAAACTTGCACATATTTCAAATTTTTTGAAGGGCTCAGCATTAACTCAGTATATTAATTCTTGCTTGGATACTACCAATTTTAATGATCTTTGTTGTGCTTTAACTGAAAATTTTCCTGAACCCAATGTAATTAGTTTTACTGATTTTTCCCAACATAAATTTCAATCGAATGAGACCTTAGCTGATTATTTTCATAAAAAATTAAATTGTGGCAGAAAATTGGGACTTTCACCTCAACTAATTTTAGAAGGTTTAACAGATGGGTTACCTACCCATTTAAAACAATTAGTAACCATAAACCCACCTAATTCCCCATCAGAATGGCTTACAGTGGTAACTAAACTTTTTAAAATACAACAATCTACTCCTGAATCAAGTAGGGTCAGAAATAATGAACCCATGGTTAGAAGAAGACCAAATCATTATAACAGACCACCTGCACCTTTTATGACCAGGCAACCAACCTCATTTTTACCTCGACCACCCAACTATTTTAGGCCTAATTTCAAAATTACTCTAGACTGAGTCCAAACAATTTCTCTAATCATCGTTCGCCTTTTGACATTAGATCAAGTCACAATTCTCATTTTCAGCAGGGATTGCCACCTTTACCTGTAAATTTTGCACAAGATAAGGCATTTTTAATGCATATCATTGGTCCCAAACATGTCCTTTGAGACCACCTAATTTTTTGATTAATGTACCCATGCTTAACTATGTTTCCCAATTCACAGGAAACCCTGTTAGTCCTGAAGAAAACTTTAGGGAAAATCAAAACACCTCTACTGAGGCTCAGTGCCCAGTACAATTACAATTATTAGTGTCAGGACACCTCTCAACCAAATCACCTACTTTGACAAACCCAAGCTTAGCTAACATGGGATATTTACCTATTTTACGTGACAATGTCAATGTTGTTATTGACACAGGATCCACTCTCTCACTTATTTCTGCAGATATTGTCAACAAACTTCACTTAAAGAGAAAGAAGACTTGTTCTATAAAAGTAAACCAAGCCCATGGCAATTTCTAATTGAAACAAATGTGTGAGACATATTTAAAAATAATAGAAATTAAAAAAAAAATAAGATTACATATTATTGATAACCATTTACCTTACATAATTTTAGGACTCCCAGATTGTAGTCTTTTTAATTTAATTATTGATTGTAGTAAAAATAGAATAATGCAAAATGAAAGAATTATTACAAATTCGCATACTAAGAATAAAAAACAAATATCTTTACATGTATTAAAAGAAACCAGAAAAACAAGAGACCCTCAGGGTAGTATAGTCAGTACCTCAGATGACATTTTTCTAACTTTGATTGTAAAAGAACTATCTGATTCTGTGTTGTCTCTTGTATCTGAATATTCACATATTTTTGCTAAAAGTAAATATGATGTTGGTGAAATTAGAATAGAACCCCCTAGAATTGTAATGACAACTGACTTACCAGTCTCTCAAAGAGCTTACAGAACATCATCCACTAATGAAGAGGAAATTAATAAACAAATAAAAAATTTATTGAATGCTGGATTAATTAAAGAATCTACTAGTAATTATTCCTCCCCTGTAACTTTAGCTTACAAAAGAGATGAAAATAGAAAATGTAGGTTGTGCATTGATTATCGCAAAGTGAATGCTCTGTGTAAAACTGATGCTGAACCTTTGCCAAGAATTGATAATTTATTAGACAAATTAACCCATGCTAAAATTTTCTCAATCCTGGACCTTGCATCTGGTTACTGACACATACCCCTTCATGGGAAAGATAAACATAAACTTGCTTTTGTGACCACTGAAGGCTTATATGAATTCCAAGTTTTACCTCTCGGCTTTAAAAATGCACCAACAATATTTAATCGCACAATTCGCAATATTCTAAACAAGCATAAACTTTCAAAATTTGCATATCACTATTTTGATGACATAGTGGTTTTTTCTAACTTTTTAGAAGAACACTATGATCACCTAAAACAAATTTTTAACATGTGTCAGGTAGAAAATATTAAATTAAAATTTTCAAAATGTGTTTTTGTAAAAGATAAAATTAATTTTTTGGGTTATGAGGTCAGAGAAGGATGCATCTCTCCAGATAATCATAACATTGAAAGCATCAGAATGTTACAACCTCCAAAAAATGTCAAAAAACTTCAAGGTTTTCTTGGTTCTGTAAATGTTTATAATAAATTTATTGATTGTTATGCTAAAATTAGAGAACCTTTAAACAATCTTCATAAAAAAGATCAACAATGGTTATGGACAGATCAATGTCAAAAATCTTTTGAAGTGTTAAAATCTAAATTAATAACTAAACCTGTATTGCAATTATATGATCCTAAATTGCCTCTTCATGTGTTTTGTGATGCTTCACAAATAGCTATTGGAGCTGTTTTAAAACAACCTGATAGTTCTGGTAAATTATATTCTGGATCATATCATTCTAAAACTTTAAGAAAATATGAACAAAATTATTGTATAACTGAATTGGAATGTTTGGCTATAGTAGATGCCCTTGATAAATTTTATTATTATTTACATGGGAAAAAATTAATTATTCATACAGATCATGCTGCTCTTGTTTGGCTTAAAAATGTAAAAAATTTAAGGGGTCGATTATTTAGATGGTGTTTAAAATTAAGCATGTTTGGTTACGAAGTTAAATATTTAAAAGGGACAGCTAATGTTTAAGCTGACATGTTATCAAGGCTTCTTACAGCCCAATATATCCAACACACTGTGCATTTACTTGAACTATATGAGATAAAACATTTTCAAAATTTAGATAATTTATTAAATTCAAAATATAAAAAAATTGATGATGTACTTGTACAGAAAAAGAAAAATTTAGTTAAAATAGTTGTACCTTTTTCTCTCAGGAGAAAAGTTTTGCAAAATGCTCATGAGCAATTTGGACATCCAGGTACTCAAAAAAAGGATAAATCTAATTACTCCCCAATATTATTAGCCTCATATTTATCAAGATATTACAGCTTTTGTCAAGCATTGCCATGTTTGTCAACTAAATAAAACGAAAAGACAAAATATATTTGGTCTTTTACAGACTGTTCCACCTACCGATCAACCTTTTGAATGTCTTTCTGTTGATACTGTTGGAGGATTTAATTATTATAATTCTACAAAAAAAAATATCTTCATATAGTAATTGATCATGCAACTAGATATATTTGGGCTTTTCCATGAAATTCTGATACTTATATTAATATTTTAAGACAAATTTTTCAAATTCAAATGCCATCTAAATTGTTAACTGATAGAAATGGTGCTTTTACCTCATCTAGATTCAAACATTTTCTTAGAAATTACAATATCAAACATTTATTAACTTCTTCACATCACCCACAAACGAATGGAAAATGTGAACGTGTGAATCAATCTATTGTAACTGAATTAAAATGTAAAGTTAATTCCTCTCCTTCTAAAATTATTTGGCCTAAACTTTTAGAAAAAGTAATTAATGAATATAATTTAACACCACATTCTGCTATAAAATTTCCTCCTGCATATTTGTTACATGGCTCTTTACCATATAATCCTCCATTAATTCAAAACCAAGTTTATCCTCCAGTAGAAGAAGCAAAAACATTATCTAAAAGTAATACTATCAATTATCATGATAAAAATAAAATTTGATATGATGCTCGTTTCATAGATTCTCCTTTTCAACCGGGTGACAATGTGATGTATGAATAATTTAATTATCCAAATAGTCGAAAATTGTCGCCAGTTTTTTCAGGACCATATGAAATTGTAAATAAACTTTCTGATGTAAATTATGAAATAAATAAATGAAGAAATCTATTGATATTGTTCATGTTTCAAAGTTAAGATCTTGTTTTCCTCCAGAATTTATGGTATTTGCAATGTATTACTTTATTCATGTTCCATATAACTCATTGTAACATGTTACTATTTACCTTATATATGATTATTTGAGATATTTTTGTGTGGTAATATTTCAATTAATTGATGTACATAATCCATTCATATGCAACTTTGTATTTTTCTACTTAATTATAATTATGTGTGTTTGGTAAAGATGAGGGGATTCTTAGATAGCATTTCTTTAAATATTAATTTTGGATATAATATTAATTATAAAATTTTAATATTTTTTTATTGGACTCTCCGATAAGATACGGTTGTGTGTTAGGGCCCAACGCACATCCGCGTCTTGCGGAAGGGGAAAATTATAATGATTTAACCTAATTCCCATTAATTTCTTGCTAAAATAATTTAATTTACTAAATTTACCCCTTTTCTCCTTTAAAAGATAATGTTAATTCGTATTTCCTGATCCCCTTCCAAAGTATCCTTTTATTTATTACATCACGTGCTCTTAAAAGGGGTTAAATCCGCTTAAACCAATTATAAATCTATCAAAAACAATCCCTTCAAATTCCCTATCTATTATGATATTTCTCCGGAATCCCCTCATTCATACCACGCATCTCTGACGTTTCAAATGAAATTTCCCTCATATATAAACAACAAGATAAAAACCAACGTTTTTAAAAACAACGTTTTTACATTTTGGCAAAGTTTATTAAAAAATTATTTAAATATTAGTTAAAACTTTGTAAAAAACCTCATATCTCTCTCGTCTTTACGATCACTCTCTCTGCGAAATTCAATTTATCTCCCATAGGTGGCACTAGGTTACTACACAAATTACGTTTCTAAAAAAAATTATTAAATATTACTTAAAACTTGTCGCAAATGTCTAAATATTGCATTGTTAGGCGAATAAGAAAGTTTCCCAAAGTTCCAGAGCTCTAGCTTAATGGGAAGTTGGTTAAATTAACGATCGAAAATTTGATGATACACACACTCACACACACACACCAAGTAAAATTCAGAAAAAAGTTTAAAAAACACAGCGAGAAGCGCTCTCTTCTCTCATCTTCTTGCTGTCTAATGTTGCAATAGCCTGTAACCAACTGCGGAGTGGAAATGGTCTCTCTCTCCAGTACAATAAAATAATTCTGTAGAACTGAAATTAGTTTTGACTGCTTTATGAACATAAAGATGATATTATGTTACATCGACGGTATATATATATATACCGTCCACAAATATTTACTATTTAATATATTTAAATTCAAAATACAAAATGTTTCCTCTAAATATTTTGCTATATAAATTAAAAAAAAAAAAAAGTAACCTGCTTTCTTCTTTTTGCCGAATACCGGAGACATATGAATACTTCAAACATTTCATCATAACCTGCTTGTAAATACTACTCCTAAAGTGTACATCCGAAAGAGCAGAAAATAATAAAGCTTTCTAAGGAAGATAATTGCATTTCTTGTCCATTTTTTTTAAAAAATCCTTTCCTATGTTAATAACTAACTGTTTACCAAACAGACTTTACAAAATATTCGAAAATATTTTCAAAAATCTCTGGCCGGTATACGGAGCCTATGGAGAAATATTTAAAATAGTATAAATCTGAAGACGGTAGTAGAAATCCCATAGCATTAACACTGCATCCACTAAATCGAAATAGCTTTAAAGCGGGAGCTTTAACACTTATAGAATGTAATAATATACAACCTCAAGAAATATTTTTTTCTTTCTGCTTATTTATTCCTTCAATTTTCGGAGGTACTTTTAAGCCCATTATTTTTGCGGATATTATAAATCTCAAAATAGATTTAAAATATTTTCTGAAATCACAGAAAAATATAATAAAATATAAATTTGCTTAATATTTTATTCTTTCGATTGCTTTTTATTTCATTCCGATAAATACAATAATCCGGATTTAAGATGATAATAGAAACTTCATTAAACTACGAGTAATACCATTTTCAAGATGGCTGACATGTAGGAATCTAGAGACTAAACTGATGGAAAACTATTATTTGCTTCAAAGAACATATAAGTAGAGGACGCAGTGATATACACGAAATAAATTTTAAGCAAATGATCACATGTGAATTTGATTAACTTTGAATGAGCTTCAAAACAAAAATAAACAAAAGGAAAACAATAACAAATATAATCTCAAATCAAAATATATATCAACAAAACGCGATGAAAATAATTTTAAATTATTTATAAACCATTTGCTATCGTCTGCTATGAAATTATTTATTGTCTATTTCTATTTTAATCTCATGATTAATTTCATTTACTAAGAAATTATTATCTATTATCGCAAATTCTTTTGTTAAAAGCGGCATCGTTTATATTTATATAAAGACTGGAAATCTCTTTATTTGTTTCGAAGCGTTATTATGTCTTGTTTTTTAATCTCCTTTGAATCTCGTCTGTTGTTTTCTTGAATTCGAATATCCAGTGCAGTGAATTAACTTAAATTTTAATAACTCGATATAAAAGCCAATGTTTTTAAAAACAACGTTTTTATATGGTGGCAAAGTTTATTAGAGAAAATTATTGAAATATTAGTTAAAATTGTTAGTTATTTTTAACTTTAAAATTTACTTAAAAAGAGACATTTGTGAGCGTATTAAAAAATTCATAATACTCATAAAATCAAAACATGCATTTGAAAGTTTGTAAGTCATTCTATTAAAAAAAATGGTAACCACAGTTCAGAAAAAATTATTTTGATAAGACATGGCGCCAAATATTGGAAACTTTCTTTCTTGCGAATGATTACTGACTAAATGTCAGAAACCCTTACTATCTCGGAGATAGTAAAGGGGAGATAGCATCTCCCCATTGTGAGTACAAAAGTTTTACGATACCTCATGCGGCGTGGGGAGTGCCCGGTGCTCCCAGAGGGGGAAAGAAATTTTTTCCTCAATCCTAAAAGCGCCGAGAGGAAAGAATATTTTGACTTATTAAAATTATTGAAATATTAGTTAAAACTTGTCGCAAACGTCTAAATATTGCATTGTTAGGCGAGTACGAACGATTTCCAAATTTTTAAAGCTCTAGCTTGATGGGAAGTTGGTTAAATTAACGATCGAAAATTTGATGACACACACACACACACTAAGTGAAATTCAGAAAAACGTCTTAAAAAAACCCTGCACCGTTTCATTTCAGCCACTACTAATACCTGATGGAAAAATTCAGTAGAAAAATCGAAATACAAAGAAAATAAACGCCTTTATGAAGCAATTTTTATGGATATTGAATCAGATTAGATTGGATAATATATTACCTTACGGGTTGGCTACAGAAAACAAAATGACGCTAAGACGTGCGATAGATGAGCCAAAATGTCAACCCTTGCAATAGATGTATATTGGAACTTACATTAATATTTCGATTTCCAATCTGAGAGGCGCCCCCTCCCCCGAGGAAGTATTAGCTATTATCAAGAGAGGTGCCAAACTTTGTTAAATTAATTTTCATATCCCAGAATAGAATAAAAGCTGCTTTATAGTCTTAGTATTATACTTTTTACAATATTTATTTTATTTCTTTTTGAACACTATCATAAGCATATTTTAATTCATTTTTAACCACAACAATTTATTTATTTAGAACTCTATGGTTACATTTTAAGTAGTTACATAAGATAAGCAAATAATAAAGAAGATACAGAGGTCGATACAAAATTCGGAAGATCTTTCTCCCAGCTCCGAACACAGTTACTACGAATTTAAAGGTAAGATAGGGTCCGAAAAGTACTTGAGGCTATTCCACAGAGACAGAGATGCATGTACAATATCACTGCTGGAAATACTGGAGGACGGGCTTGTGTGTGTGATTTTCCTAATCTCAAATTTCTTTGTTTCTTTCATTGCAGACTTGAAACCGACTCATATCCCTTTGAATTGGGGAGATCGAGTCGTCAAGTGTGGGCCAGTTATCATTTAGTTTTGCCACGCGAAGAGAGTGCTTCTTTGATTACTGGTGGCCATGGTATCCTAATGGTCCTGGTCGTGGACTTGCGGCCGGCGTTGCGTTGTGCCGTGAGTTTGAGCCCTGAGGCCCCTAAAGACCCGCCTTGTAACCGGGGTTGATGCACGTGAAATCTGTCAAAGTCCCTTGTCCAAATGGCGAAGTGTGGAAGTTTGGAGAGGGAGGTACCAGCTCGGATATTGCTCTAATGACTTGATCGAGGTTCAAAATTTCGAGAGGTTTATAAACAATTACAATCACGTCACGCCCCTTTGTTTTAGAACCCGTGAATGGTGCCCCCTTTTATTTGTATAGGAAGTAGGGCAGGAAAGGTGTTTTGGATTTTTATGCGTATTTTGTGATCGAAACTTACAGGCTTAGGTCATATATTGTCTCGGTAATTGATATCAATACTGATATAATTGGGCAGTTGATTTACCTTTTAAAGATAAATTTATGCTTTTTTTCCCTACTCATATTCTTGCAAATGCCGGTGTCATCTCATCAACATTGTACATGATGCACTTAAGGAACTCAAGGTTACACGGTTGCAATAGAGAAACCAATCTTTTTTCTAAGTTCAATATAGCTGACAGCGTATAAGTCCAAGGGCGAATGGTGATGTAGTGGATAGCATCTCCATCTTTATTATAAGCACAGGTGCCGTTTTCAGTAATTCCATACATCTTGAAATATGCGGAGAATCTTCCACGTCCAGTTGCCATCCTAACTGCCTCCTGTCTTTGTCACGGAGGTTAAGATTTGGTTTGAGCAGGATTTGATGCCTCAGTCTACCTTTGGGGTCGTTATTCTATCTTGATTTTTACGTTCTCTGGGCTACTTGCTTAGTTGCTACTTCATTCTTTTGCATGAGAGAAGTGGAACTGTTATTTCTGGTAGTTGAATCTCTTCCTTAGTAGCTTCATCCGCCATTTCATTACTTCTGTTCCTTCTAGTGCCTTGACCAATGTTGGAAGACTTCTCTTTCTACTGTTATCTTCTGGAAGGTAAACTTCATATCATGGATGAGCTGGTGTTTGTTATCTGGGTTGCATCTATGCCATCTATATTTGGATCTAATCTATGCCACGCCCAGAATCAACCTTACGATATGAACCTTCTATGAAATACACGTTTGTGCTAGAGAACTTTCCAAATTAAAAAGGAAATAAAATCATCAAAATATAAGTACAAACACCAGCTTAAAAACGAGACTGTTCCATGTATTATTACATGAAATGGAATTTTTTTTCGGATTCAGCTTCCAACTCGATCATCAAAAAGATAGTGCAAGCTCTACCGAGCAAAATGTTGGGAAAAACACTTATGTTTCGGTTATTTGGATTCAAAATTCTGAAAAAAAGTTGCATTCCAGAGAAGTGGATTTTAAAAGAAAACAAAAAAGTTCCTGGGATTTCCTCACACTTCTTTAACAATTAAGTTTAAATTTACAGTATTTAAATAAATCAATATATAATAAGAGTTATGAATAATTTTTTTAAAAATATTTAAGTTGTGATACTAAACTTCTCATTTATTGCATCGTGTGTTACGTTGTGCAGATTATTTTAAATTTAAAATTCATTCTATTTTTTTAAAAAAAAAAAAATACTGTGTCGTAAATTAGCAATATTATTTTTCTAATATTCCAAATTTTGAATTAATTCAATTTTATAATTTAGTTCTGTGAATGGGAAAATTTTGAAAAAAAAAAACATTTCAGAGTGTTTTGATTGGTATATGTGTGCTATAAATTTTGATTTATTTCTATTTTAAAAATATTATGTGGTATCTTAATTAAAATAGTAACTGTAATGATAAAATTATTTCATATTTAACTGAAATTGTTATTGGTTTTTATTAGATATTTAATTTTTATGGAAGCAAAAAGTTCAAACAGGTTTATTTCATAATTTATTTCAGTGATTATAAGAATTTTGAAAAAGTATTGCATAATTCCAAAATTTTGAAATCGTTCTACATTAAAATTGTGTGGTTTTAGAATCTCTAAAAGTGCAAAAAGGGATATTGTTTTGAAAAGGGTCCTGATTTTAATTTTAAAATTTGCGTAATACATTTGGAAAATTATTATTAATAGTATTTTATTTTGATATTTGTGATAAACACTTTAAATAGATATGATTATTAAACATATTATTGATTTTCACAAATACGTTTTTTTGTGTCAAGTTAAACATGTTCTTTTATTAAAATAGTTAAATAAAAAATGCTAAATATTATATTTTGTTTTGGAAAGTAATAATTAACTACATGTTTTGTTTTGAAATGAAAAAAAAATATTTTTAAAAGGTGTAATTTTCAATGGTAATTTAAGTTTTTAAGGGATGTTTTGTTTTGAAATGAAAAAGTATTTTTAAAAAGTGTAATTTTAAATGTTAATTTAAGTTTTTATGGGATGTTTTGTATTACATTAAATGAATATCTAATTTTGCTGATTTCTCTTGTGTAAGTTTTCAAGGAAACGATTATTTAATTTGATTAATATATAATGTTGGTAAATTATTACGTTAAATTTGACATGAGGGAAAGTGTAGCAAGGTTATCGCAATCGATCACATGTCTGCAACTACAAAGAGAATAATATTGTAGTTGAGAAAATGTAGATTAGATCATAGAGAGATGAAATCCATATATGTTTTGAAATAATTTTAAATTTCATTGATAATTAAAATGAAGTGTGTCTGCAGTCATGAGTTGTGATTGCTATCAAACATTGTATTTGTGATGCTATACATGTGAACAATTCTAAATTACGATCGTATAAATTTTCATACATTTGAGTATTTCATATAATGTTTCAATTTAAACAAAATTTGTTTGTTTTATAGTATTATTTAGAATATTGCATTACCCATGTAAATTCCTCTGGTAACACTTCATTGGTATTCTAAATTGTAATTTTAGAAATTTTATTGTTTAAAATTTTGAATGTTATAATACTATGAAAATTCTTAATGTAACAAAGTGCCACACACACACACACATATTTGCTATATGTTTATATTTTTTTTTGATTCAACAATTTATGCCAAGCTACTAAGTTATGAGCTAAACTCAAAATGATACTCAATTTTTAAGCGCAACACAGAGCTGCATGAATTAATATTAAGGTTTTGAGCTTGCACTACAAAATGTTTTAAAATATTTCAACGATAATATTGATTTTACTCCTTCATTTGTGAACATGATACTGTAAATATAGATTATGCCATTGAATTAATGTCTCTGCCGCGACTATTACTCTATTAACTTGTAAACCACTATTTTTTTCTCATAATTTATCTCTTTATGAGCAGATCGCACTGGAATGGCGCCTGTCCAATGGTCTCGTTTTGCTGAGAGAGGAAATTGTGATGACCAGCATAACTACTTTATTTTCTTCATTTAACTTTCATTTTCTTTATCACAATATTCTATTTTAATATTCCACTGAAATACATCTGCCAACGAACTTCACGTGATTTAACTGTAACTGTCGCCCTTATCCGAACTTGATATAACAGCTGAAGGAATGTATTTCGCGCGCTCTACTGTCTATCATGACGCTCAACACGCGATATTGGAAAATATTCTATTACTTCCATTGATGTTAACTGCCTCCTATTTTTATCACAGTGCAATGAGAACTTACAACAATAAACTCCTAAAAAAGAACGTTTAGTGTTCTCTATTTGTTTTATTTCAAAATTGGACTACAAAGAATCATACGTCGATATCCTTCATATATATATATATATATATATATATATATATATATATATATATATAATGATTTCACTTAAAATTAATTTAGTTTTCCATTATTTTCCCACTTTTTAATTCACAGATCATTCTTAACAGGTCAATTAAAAAGTCCTCGACTTGACACATACATGGCGCTACTAGAATTAAATCCATATGATTTTTAGTTATCCCTAACCCTCAAAAGATGCGTGTATAAACTTGACAGCTGCCGGATCATTAGTTTGTGCATTATAGCATTTTGAGTGAAGCAGCTTTTGTTATTGTGAAAAAAAATGGAGAAAAAGGGATTTCGCGTGTTGATAAAATATTGCTTTTTGAAGGGAAAAAATACAGTTGAAGTAAAAACTTGGCTTGATGCCGAGTTTCCGGACACTGCCCCAGAAAAATCAACCATCAAGGATTGGTATGCTAAGTTTAGACGTGGTGAAATGAGCACCGAAGACGGTGGACTCCCAAAAGAGGTTGTTACCGACGAAAACATTAAAAAAATTCTCAAAATGATTTTGAATGACCGTAAATTGAAATTGAATGAAATAGCAGACACTCTAAAGATATCAACTGAACGTGTACATCATATCATTCACGAATATTTGGGTATTAGAAAGCTCTGTGCAAAGTGGGTGCCGCGCGAGCTCACTTTTGACCCAAAACAACGATGAGTTGATGATTCGGAGCAGTGTTTGAAGATGAACAAGCGCAATAAACCCGAGTTTTTGCGTCGATATGTGACAATGGATGAAACATGGCTCCATCATTTCACTCAGCAGTCCAATCGACAGTCATCCGAGTGAACTGCACACGATGAACCCGCTCCAAAGCGTGGGAAAACGCAACAGTCGACTGCAAGGTTATGGCGTCTGTAGTTTGGGATGTGCATGGAATAATTTTCATTGACTATCTTGAAAAAGAAAGGACCATCAACAGCGACTATTACATAGCGTTATTGGACACTGTGGGACGACGAAATCGCCGAAAAACGACCTTTTTTGAAGAAAAAGAAAGTGCTGCTTCACCAAGACAATGCACCGTGTCACAAGTCAGTGAAAACAATGGCAAAATTCCATGAATCGAGCTTCGAATTGCTTCCTCATCCACTGCATTCTCCAGATCTGGCCCCCAGCGACTATTTCCTGTTCTCAGATCTTAAAAGAATGTTCGCTAGGAAGAAATTTTCGTCGAATGAAGAGGTGATCGCCGAAACTGAGGCCTATTTTGAAGCAAAGGATAAATCGCAATACAAAAATGGTATCGAAAAGTTGGAGGGTCGCTATAATCAGTGTATCACCCTTGAAGCGGATTATGTTGAATAAAAAAAACTAATTTTGCTAAAAAAATGTGTTTTACTATGGTAGGCCGGGGACTTTTCAATTGACCTGTTATTTTCTTATACGATTCCAATTCATTCTTTAATTTATGCGACCAAGCGCTCTTAAAATTTATTAAATCAACTCTTCTTTCTTCGCAGACCTGCTGGAATAATCCCTATTAGGCTGTTCGGTTGCAGCCAAATTCCCCGAAATCCCTTCAACCAATCCCTGTGATTACCACATGATTTAAAGAAATCTCGCCATGTTAATACGAAACAAGAGGAAATTCTCTCTCTTTCGCACTGACCATGAGGGTCAGAGTCCTGCTGCAGATCTTTTCAAAATGTGTATAAAATGGCCTCATTCTCATAAAAATGAATAAACATACCTTTTTCGGAATTGTTCTCATTACTACCATGAATCCCGTAATGCCCTTTTTACACATCCATTAACGCACGCGAGCACACACACATATATATATATACCGGGCTGTTGTAATAAAAATTACACTATTCAGAGGTCTGTAGAACCCGTTCTTCTAATCGGATTGTGATGAAACTTGGAATATATGCTATACAAACCATGGGAAAAAGGTTTCTGCAATAAAATAATGGTTCAGATTTTGACCACTAGGAGGAAATGTGGTGCTAAAGAAGGACAAAAAATATGTTAGAATCGTTTAAATTTATTCAATTACAGAATACGCTCAATATGTGCTCCATGGACATCAAATAACGTGTTGAAAGTACATTATAGTGTTTTGAATTGGTAGCGCGAAGCAATTCACGAGGGATTTTCGCCACATGGCATATAATGCTAGCTTTCAATTTATATAAAGTCCTGATTCCTCTTCTATAAACACGGTCTTTTAGAAATAACCACGACCAGAAATCACAGGGATTTAAGTCGGATGAACGAAAAGACCATGTACCCGGAAAATGTCTGGATATTACACGATTATCGCCAAAGTTAGCACTAAATAGTGATTTGACTTGGCACCCAATGTGAGGAGTTGCTCCTTCTAGCATAAAGATAGTGGTTTTCAAGCATTGTCGTTCCTGTAAAACAGGAATAGCCTGCTGTTGAAGGAGTTCGCTGTACCGTGCACTCGTGAAAGAGTATCTTTTAGGATCTTGTGGAGTGAGAGTTTCAAAGAAAAAAGGTCCGAGGATAAACTCAGCAGTAAATCCTCATCAAGCAGTCACGTAAACAGAATGCAGTGATTGTTGATACAGGACATTAGGAGGTGATTGGTTTAGTTTTTATTAACGTCGCTCTGGAAGCAACACGAGAGCTATTGGCGACGGACCTCGTAATTTTGAACCACGGTCAAGTGACGAGGACGACGCCTCAGCTGGCACCCCCTCTCCTAACTTCCACACCAATGGGAGGAATATGGGCCCTGACAGATTTAACGTGCATCAACCCAGGCTACACGGTCAGTCTTTAGCGGCCAAGAATCAAACCCGCGACTGAACGAAAACCGTCGGCCACAAATCCGAAGCCATGACCACTAGGCTACCGCAGCCACACATTAGGAGGTGAAGTACCCCATATGCGGCAATTTTGACTATTCACAGTTCCATCTAAATAAAAGTGTGCCTCATCTGACCATAGAATTTTCCAAGGCCATGCGTCATTAACTTCCATTCTCGCCAAAAATCAGCAGGAAAATTCAAGGCGTGTTTTGTGATCTTGAGGTTTCAGCGTTTACATCACGTGGATCTTATACAAATACCATTTTAAAATGGATCGCAGAATTTTACGCACTGTCGACCGCTGAATCTCCAACTCGCGGGATACTGATCAACCACTTGCTTAAGAATAGATGGAACTGGAGACTCTTTCAACCACAGCAGTAGCGACTATTTCGACAGTTTCAGTCCGAACCGGTTTCCGTCCTCTTCCGGGCAGCACACCTAAATCTCCAGTTTCTTCAAATTTCATGATCCTCTTCATCAAACCAATTCTCGATATGGGGCCTTTTCGCAGATCCTTTAAATGACGATATTTACTCAGAGCAGCTAAGTGGTTGCTGCCGTTCTGATAAAACAGTTTTACCAGTAAAGCTTGATCTTTTTTTTTTTTTTTTTTTTTTTTGCAAGGGCATGATTAACGATGACAAACGCACGCTTAATGATTCTCTGACTATGACTGCAAGTTTATATAGAGTTTTTACGGATTTGTATATGGAATATTCGAAAAAGCCACCTGGTAGTAAAAAATTGTACTAATTATTTTTATTGCAGAAATCTTTTCCCCATATATATATATATATATATATATACTTAAATTTACCAACCAATTTCCATGAGCTTTTCACTTTTACTTTGCAAACATCATTCGAATCCTGGGTGTTCCGCCTCTCGTCGTATAAAAGCTGATACAATCTTTGTTCGCTCTTTCTTACTTTTCCCTTTTCTCTCTGCTTCTTGCCATTTGACACGGACCACTTTGCATTCTTTTGTGAAGCCTTGTTTCTGTTAATAAGTATGGACAACAACAATGTAAATAAAGAACTGTTATATTTGTTGCAGTTCATTGATTTTAATTTAACGAAAGTTTCAAGAAACCAAAAACGTATTGTTGTTAGAATTCTGACACGTTTTCAAAATCTTGGCTTCGAAGGGAGTTGGTAATTTCTTTATATATATATATATATATATATATATATATATATATATATGTGTGTGTGTGTGTGTGTGTGTTCATATTAAAGTGCACGTAAACAAATAATAATTTACCCATTTGTAGCAAAGATAAATTAAGCTATAACTAAATCTTGTAAATTAAATATATTGTGAGTACATAAGTTAAAGGCTAAAATAACTGAAGATACAAAGCAGGTACCTAGAAATCCGGAGAACAAAATCAAAATAAAGTGATATGAATGAACTGTCAAGAAGACAACAAGTAAAAGAAGGTAATAAAATAATATTTCCATCTTTGGACATAAATATGTGGATATATTACTATTACGGATCCAACCCTTCTATTCAGCATTATTACATCATAGCAAAATAGTAAAAACCAGATTCACACAAAGATCCCGATTCCAAAAGAAGCAATTAAAGTAAAGAAATAAAAAGTGATAAAAAAGGAATCAAAATCCATTTTAGCCATATTAAAAAATTAATTAAACATCAAATATACTCTTTCTCTCTGAGGATATATAATAGCGTGTCCTATAAGTTTAGATATCTCTCAAAGAAAAAGATAAAAATAGAAGAAAGACAAGTAAATCACTAGAAATATGTAAATCAAGAATCCTCAAAAGTCCAAGGTGTGCTATTATAAGTGTAAAAGCAGTTCGAGATTTAACAGAAATCTTTGTTTGTTGAAATCTTTCTTTGTTTCCTTGTTTGTAAGTATTTAACTCTTGAAAATATAAAATCATTTAAAGGCCTTATTTGCTACCTTAAAGCAAGCATTTTTCTGAGTCTCACACTCCACAGAAGCAATTATTATTAAAGGAAAAAAACACCTGGGGTAATATTGGTCAACTAGGTCTTTAGACCTTACCTGAATAGAAAATATTATAGACTCTCTAGGGATGGCATTTGTTTCTCTCCATAACCGTAAGTCAGAGGCTGTCGCGATTGCCAAGTAGTCATAGTCGCGTGCCCATGACTGAAACTGTTTATGTGAAGACGTAGATTCGAATCCTAACACAACAAAAGTCCCACCGCGTAGCGGAGCTGATAGACACTAAATATGTCGGGGCTTTAAGTTCTCGCTTTGGAATGGTGTAGAAATTAGTAGATTGGAATGCCAGTTCATATGTCGTTCTCTGCATTTGAATAAAGTCAAACATTACGAGAAAGAGGCGTTAATAAATCACAAACAGAATCATCCAGAATCTGAAAAAAAGTCACCAGAGGAGTGGGACTTATTGACACCGGGATTCAAAAAAAAAAAATTCCCAGCATAAATTCATATTGTTAAAGCTGTGTAATTTTAAATGGGTACCGTACTTTTTAATTCATATTTTGCTTCATACTATAACCTCTCTTTTTAGACCTTCCTGAGCTAAGAACCAGTACATACGATAATGCGTTGTTCCATAGATGTTTTATGATATTTTTTCATGTGAACTTAAACCTTCTTATAACTAATAATAACTTTTGGTTGAATTTTGTTAAAAATTTCCTCAGGAGGAAGTAATCTTACAAAATAATCGAATATATGTCCTTCGCCGAGTGCAGACATTTTTAAATTCTAGAAACATTCCGACTACAATTGTATATAATATAAACTTATCAAATATTTTATCAAATGACAGAAAAGAATTAGAAGACATATATACAAGTTAGAAATACACTTAACATTAATGATCATTCAAAAATGGTTTAAATTTGATAATAAATTGTTAGTAACCTTTTATCAAGACGTTTTTGGATTGAAGATGTCAATCGAAGAAAATACTGCATACAAAGCATTGATTTTTTTACTCTTGATAACATATTAAAATTAGTCATACCAACTACATTTTTCTCTGTGACGGTAACTTATCAGATTATTCATTGTGCCGTCATACAATCATATCTGTTTCATAATTACGCATTCACGATTATGTGTGCGTGAATAGTTAGTTCATTTTCTTTTTGAAAACTCCATATTAAAAAATGGTATAAAATTTTCCAACGAAAAGAAAACATATTATGAAAATGGCAATATATCTATGTTATAAATTTTTTAAACCATTTTAATATTTTGAAATAATTTTTATTCTTCAGAGAAACGAAAAAAAAAAATTTACAAAATATATTTCATAAATTATACAGTTATGAATGAGTGTATGTGAATAGATGTTTCATTCTCTTCGAAAACTTATCGACCACTAAAAACAGCCATTATGTGAAAATTTTCTAATCTCTCCATATTCCATACAACACTTGGAACAATTGTATAGGTCCGTTAATATCTTCTGGAACTCCTCCACTCCGAACACCAATGAGTTCCGATGTCATCGCCACTGCACTCTATTAAGTCTGCACTCTATCGCCACTCATACGTCACTGGATCTTCAGCTTCAATTTCAACTTAGGAATTATAAAAAAAACCTTTGGAGTTGGAGAACAAATCTGGTGAGAACAAGGGAATTGTTGATAAAAACAATATGCATTTTTGCTAAAATATACAGCATGAAGATAATATTATGAGACGGGAATCGCGCGCTGTGCACAATTTCCATTCTCCAACAAATAGGGCCTCCCCGCCGCATTCATTGCAAAAGTCGATCAGAAACATCTTTGTAGAATGTCACAGGGCAGCTTTTTATCATTTCGACTCGAATGAGGACAATTCGATCTCTCATCGTTTTCGTTCAATCCTCTTCCAGTTTCAAATTTCGAAAACCACTCGAATGTTCGAGAATGAATCGTAGTATCGACATCGTACGCAGACCTAATCATTTCTTACTTTCCATGGCCAAATTTCCCAATCTAAAACAAAATTTGATGTTCATTCGTTGTTTCTTTTTTTTCCCCTGTGACAATGACTCTCACACACGCTTTGAGCAAAAGAAAGCTGTCAAGTCGAAACTAATCAAATGAAGACTTGATACACGTAGCTGAAAGTCATTGCTACTTCACCCTGTCGGTTTCGTAGAGATAGCATCATTTGATCTTTTTTACGAGTACAAATACTGGAGCCTTTTGGCTACACTTGTAAGGTACATCCAAAGAGCAGAAAATAAAGAAGGTTTCTGACCTATATTACATCTTGATCACATATTTTTGAAAATTTTTTTAAATGTTTTTAAGAACTTAAAATCTACAAACAAATCAATGCAACAGACATAAAAGTCTGTTCGAACATTATGGAATTTAAACAAAGAACAGAGGTATGGCATTTTCACACACTAAGTTAAATTCTTCATATCTTTATACCTTATTTTATAAATATATACAACGCACATAAATAAATTAAGCAATTCATGAGGATAGATAATTTTCTCATTTTCTGGAGGCTTATCCATTAGCCGTACTTATTCTACGTGCCTGTCACTCTTAATAAGTACGCGTTAACTTGATCTAAGTTTTAGGGCCATCTAAGTTAATTTGATCTTGAATTAACTTGATACTCAGTTTATGCAACGAATTAGGCTTTAAAATAAAACCATGGATAAAGTTATCAGTAATTAGTAATTTGTGAAAAAATTTGTCACGAAATTCGTGTTTGTTTTGTTACATCAATGCAATACTAGAGAGATAGATGGATATATATGAACATTAAAGGTATAGTGGTGGCCGTTGTAACCTAGTTGTCATGACCGTGAACTCGCTGCTAACGTTGTTTTCGTTGAGCCATGGATTCGATCCTTGATGCCACTAAAGAGTGAATGAGTGAATGTAAAGGTTATTGGCGCTAGAGCCAGATATGGCTATGCTACACCAAACAAAATTTAACTAAGATCTAGACATGAAGAAATTGAAGAAAATACAAAAATTGGTTGACAAGAAGGAGGGTTGAAAATAGAGAAGGATCACTAGAGAACCCTGGGGGCTCATCACCCGTGCGTACCAACGAGAGTAAACCCCATAGAAAAGAAAAAGACTTCTAGGGTGTCTCGGGGTCATGAGGCCCGCATTTACCAATAGGAGGCAAGTCCTTGACGTCCCCTGATATAATCCCCAGGGGCAGGTTGTCCAGCAATACCCCCAGAAGCTGGGTACCATTTTAGTCGCCTTTTACGACATACATGAGCTACAGATGGCCCTAAAGACCCATAGTATAGTGAGGCTGATGCATGTTAAATCTGGTTGAGGTACCAAGTCCTTAGGTTGGCGTGGAGGGGAAGTTAAAAAAGGAGGTGCCAGACCGGGTGTCGTCCTTGACACTTGACCAAGGTTTAAAATTATGAGATCCTTCGCTAAAACCCTCGTGTTGCATCGCATCAGTGCTACGTAAATAAACAATTACATCACAATAAAGGTATTGTGTTTGGATACCTGTCACAATACTTGAAATATATTGCATTCCCGAACTTTAAAATCATATGCAGAATATGAGGTTCTTTTAGATTGTTTGATTGAATGAATTATGAGGGATGTGAAGTAGTAAAGGTTTTTAGATTTAATAGCTTACAAATCAAATGTTATTGAATTATTTTATTTATTGAATAGTTTAATGAGACATGGACCAACAAAGACTATATCATCCCTCTTTGAAAATATTCTTTTAATTTAATAATCATCAAAGATCTTCATCTTCTGCCAGAAAGCTCTAAACACTTCGCAATGAGTCACTGTTATGATCAAAATATTTCTTAAGCGATATTGACAATAGGTCTAACTTAAGTATATTCCAGAGGAAATGTCAGGGATATGTGTATTTTTCGTAATTTAATTTTCGTAATCAAAAGGTCACTTACAAAAATAAGCTTACTATACACATTGCATTATCATGTATATTAAATTTATTTAAGAGCCCCAGAGTTATAACCACGTTGTTGATGATCTGCGTACTTAGATCTCCTCTTTTCTGGATTTTTTTTTACAATTGGATATGATACCTATGATTACGAAATATTTGTTGGATTAAAATTTAATCATGGATTTTTTATTGTCTACTGTTGTTGCATTGAATGCTCCCACATGTCTATTTTTGCCTTATTCAAAGGTCCTCTAACACAGCTAATTCACTTCTTAATTTTAAACCATAGACAAAAGACATCTGAGCAGATAATCCATATTTCATATCAACATCACGCTAACTTGAGAAGTTTGAGCCTCGAAAAAATTCAACGAGCATCAACTCCGCTACACGACGAGGACTATTAACTAGGGAATAAAGTTGATATTACCCAAGCACCGATCTGATTATCCAAGATTTTGGAGTTTAAAGATGTGTTTTATGCTCCATTATTTTTCTTTGTGCAATAAAAACATAATTTTTAAGACTTACAGTGATTTTTTATTAAAACGTTTTTATGTATTTCATTTGGTGTGTGTGTGTGTCATCAAATTTTCGATCGTTAATTTAAGTAACTTCCCATCAAGCTAGAGCTCTGAAACTTTGGAAATCGTTCTTACTCGCTTAACAATGCAATATTTAGACATTTGCGACAAGTTTTAACTAACATTTTCTTTAATAATGCAGTTTAGCCCAATCACTTGGCGCGATTTCAAAATTTGGTGCCAAACTTGGCGATTTTTTTTTTTGCTGAACGTTAAGTCCGTAAAACGTACCAGGATAGCCACATTTGGCAAAATACCACCAAATAATTCTTGTCGCCGAGAGTGGTCGGGTTAAACTGAATTCCAACCATTTAATTTACCGGATGAATGAATTAATTTTAGTTAGTTTTAACGTTTTTATGTATTTCATTTGGTGTGTGGCTGTCTCTGTGTGTATCAGTGTGTCATGAAATTTTTAATCGTTAATTTAACCAACTCCCCAACAAGCTAGAGCTCTTAAATTTTGGGAACTGTTCTTACTTGCTAACAATGCAATATTTAGATATTTGAGACCAGTTTTAACTAATATTTCGATAATTTATTTTTAATAAACTTTGCCACCATATAAAAACATTGGTTTTTATCTCAAATTATTTAAATATCAATATACAATTGAGCAGTAGAGTTATATCTTTTAAGGAAAATTTACGTCTTTTATGAAATTTTACATATCGGTGAAAACATTTAATGTACTTATCATTAGAAAGGGAATAAATCCTCCATCCGCAGCCAATAATCCTCGTGTTACTTCTAGTGGGATCTCACAATAAGATTCCATTCAGTTGTGTGATCCATAATATAAGCAATCCAATTCCCATATTATTAGATAATTTTAATACTTTAAATTAGTAAAAAGATTAGTCGCCTCGTTTTCAATATTTGAAGCCATTGATAAATTATATACGAGTATAACGCATTGAAAATACTGTAGATAATAGATTTTATAGTTGCAAGGAACTTATTTCGCCAAGCTGCGCCAAACACTCATTAAGACTTCCGTCTACCGGTCATTTTGATTTCGTGAATGCAATGTTAATTCTATGGAATTTCTACTTTTGCTCTCAATTCGTTTGTGAGTTTTCCAGTCTTTAAAAAAAAATTTTAAAGTGTTTTTAAGAATCGGAGGAAACAAGTAATTCCACAGAAACCTTCATTATTATTATTATTATTATTATTGCTTTCTCAGGTACACTTTATTGCATTCAAATTGATCAAATAGTAAACATTTGAGAACAAAAGTTGAAATTCCATAGGAATAACATTATATTCACGAAATGAAAATGGAGGGCAGACGGGAGCGTTTCGACTTTTGTTCTCACATCTTTATTATTTGAACTATTTGAATGCTATAAAGTGCATCTGAAAGAGCAAAAAATAATGAATGCTTCTGAGGAATTACTTTTTTCCTAAGATTTTTAAAAATATTTTTATTCTTATTTTAATGATTCGTTTTTGAGTTTTCCGGTCTTAAAAAAATATTTTCAAATATTTTTAAAAATCGAAGAAAAAAAGTAATTCCACAGAAGCCTTCATTATTTTTTGCTCTTTCAGATGCATTTTATTGCATTCAAATATCTCAAATAATAAAGATGTGAGAATTAAAGTCAAAATTCCATAGGATTAACATTACGTCCATGAAATCAAAATGGCGGGTAGACGAGAGCCTTAATTTACAAAAATCGTTGGAATTAGCTACAAATTGGAGAGAGGAAGAATGAAATAACAAATATTCTAAATAGAGGAAAATTTCTAGAGCATCATTGGGACACGTAATCCATGTTCACAAAAGGCAGTAAAATTCACGAATAGTAAAAAGATTACTCTGGGACCTGAAATCATAAATCCCATATATATCTAAAGAGAGTGATCATATGTAGTGTTAAAATGTTGACAGCATAAAAAAAATTGAAACTGCTTGAAAAAATACAACAGTTTAGAGCAATTTTTACGGAAACAAACTACGCTTTCGCATAAACAAATGATATGTATTTGCGAGGAGGTATCCTAGGGTCTTGATTATCCCTAAGAAACATCCGAGATACCAGGATAAAATTTATTTTGTACGCTACTTGTGATCCTTATAAACTTAATATAAATTGCAGCTATTCACATTGATTGGTTTGGTTTCAGTAAACTGATGAATAAAATAACTCGCAACATGGAAAAGATAGTGTTATAATCCGTTGAATTCTATAATGAAAGTCTTGAAAAGGTCAATAAATGCAAGGGGAAATGTATAACTCTGGATGACGAACTATGTAGAGAAGTCTTAAAAATAATAAATAAAAATTAAGTTGCTATGGCTTGATAATTTTTAGTAATAATTATAATTGTTTGGTTCTGCGGGATAATGAATAAAACTTTATGATAATTACATCTATAGCTTCCTGAATCCTAACAAATCAATATGAAAAACTTGTAATTTAAAACATCATGTTCATAAGGAATCAATGAATAGGCAGAATAAATGTAATCAGATGTCTCATTTATTTCTTAGTCATAAATAAAGGTTTATTACACCACCTTGTATTTGCAACACTGATTTTTTATGAAATAATGTATAACTTACGATATTTTATAATTAATTTTGGTATTATTTACATAAAGGAAACAGAATTTTCAATACTTTTAAATGCGTTTTTTCGTCATGCAAGTCATTGTAATTTTATAATCGCGAGAAGAGATTAATGAAATAGTGCTATCTATGTCACTTACAAGGAAGAAAGTACAGTCATTAAATGTTTTGAAATTTTGATTGTTACCTTATCAAATATAATTCAGTTTATAAGGCAAAATGTGCAAATAAACAAAAATTGCAAAATAGAATGACTTAAGTAGAGAATAATAGTAAATATTCAAAGTTCACATTTCTGATATTTATCTATCTGAAAAATAATAAATGACACGTTTCGATTAATGTAAATTGTATCGAAATTCTGAACTATTTCTAATTTTTTATCTCAATAAAACATCTGCAACGTGAGTTTCAACAACGTTTCGGGGGACTTGAGTTGAGATGTATTTTTCACGAGACTTCAGTTTGAAATGTAAACAAATATAAATATTTCCCATCTCTTTCATTTAATGTTATTTCTATCAGCTTTTGAAGTTTTTGTAAACAATGACACGAATTTAATTTTTACATTTGTATCGTTTGGTAGAAAGGTTTTTAATTTTGAATTCCTTAGTTTGAAAATATTAAATGATATAGCAAACGATTTTCTTTCTTTTTTTTTAAGTATATAAATCTCTCTAAGGTAAAAAGACATCTTTCAATAAACACAATTTTTTCGAACATTTTTACTAGCCATTTTTTTCTCCTACCGCGTTCCGATTGGTCGGTGGTTAGTAGGGACTAACCACTTGAGCCTCGTCAAGCCTAAGTCAATCAAGTTTTCTCTCAATCAAGTCTCGTTTTAATTGCTCTATATTCTGTTTAACTCTAACTTGGCAGTACAGAAAAGGCTACAATGGACGATTCACAGCCATTGTCATAGAAACTCGGCTTACAATGAAAGTAAAAGGTGACTACAACCAACGAAATACTTAATTTTTTTTTTAAAAAAAAAAGATAGAACTCTTTTACAAAACAAGATAGAACTTTTTTTCAAGTGGGTTGGTACATTTTCTGCCTTTCCCAATGTTGACAAGTTAAGGTGAAGCGGGGTACAGAACAGATATAGTTGTGACTTCTTTTCAATGTTACAAATTTCTAAAAAGTATTGTTTCAAGTCTAATAAACTAAAAAAAAAAACTTCTAATGCCTGAAACTGTATGATTTGATACTGAAGAACTTATCGTTTGCCTGTGGTTAAAATTCGATCTGGAAAGTAATGATAAGATTTTGATTCAAACTGTTTAAAGAAAAATGGAATTAGTCTAAGATCATCCTTTCTGAAAAACTCTTTCAAATAACTTAAAAGATTTTCAGATATATTAATATTGACTTAAATTTGATACAAAAACATTATATAAAAGGGGTTGTATACTCTGTACAATTTCCCAAACACTTCGATTTGAATACTTTTGAAATTGTCAAAGTTTAATATTGAAGTTGATGAAAACATTTTTATTATGACTGAAAATAAAAGCAACGAATTCAGACAAAATCCTTAGAAAAATTTTACACAAAATATGATATCAGAAATTTTTAAAGCAATTCAATGCGTTAGTTTAAAGATGCATTTTGTTATTCTGAATATTACTCAATAAAGCTTTAACATAAAGAACAATGGTTAGTTGTTTTGATTTATTGATATTATATTTAATAGAACAAAGTTAATCCCGCTCAGGCTCAAAATTAAAGCAACCTTTTATCTTTAAATTATTTTTGAATGCTTTCCGATTTATCTGTGATGTTATTAAAGTTCTTGTTATCATAATATAAAATCTATAATGTTCTTATAAACATTACATAAATATCCTCAATTTTAGTATTCAGCTTGTTCCTTACTTGTCCAGTTTGTTACCTTTCTGCACTTCTGAATATTTTGATTTTAGAGATTAAGAGCATTTCAGGTCAGAAAACAATTGTTTTTTACTCATTTCCTCCTGCAAGAAAATTTTCCTTCCCAATTAAAAAAAAATAATAATGATTGAATATTACAAAGAACTATCACAGGACCATTTATCAAATTCAAAAGTGAGAATAAATCTTATAATAAGCTGAGATTAAATAAAAAACAATAATAATTAAGAGTTCAAGTATCCATTCCTTCGAAAATTCTCGAACGGGAGAAAAGAGACTGTTACTTGTTGAATCAGACTGAACTTGAAATTTCTGTTCTCCTGTCGGGAAAATTCATACTATAAACTATCAACATTTAATAATTTTTTAAATAATTAAAAATTACATATATTATTTCAGTTACTTCATAAATTTTATTTTAAATTGACGAGGACCATCTTTTGATTACCTCAAACAAATTGGCTTAGAAATATTTTGTCAAAATATCAATTTGTATTTTATTTTTCAAAATTTAATGTAACTTTTACTGGAGTTTTGATGTTTGCTTTATATATAGTGCATTTATCCCTACATTCATTTATAAATACTTAATTATATGTTATTGTTTAGAGAAAATAGTATCAACAAAAATGCGTGGGTATGAAATAAAATATATAAGGCATTAAGCTCAAAAGATTGATATTATAAAACAGGGTTAGCTCAAATGAATGATCGGATTTTAAACATTTATATTTTCGAAAATATTTCACATATTACAATAAGTGATACACGAAATTAAAGAAAAATATACCACGTTTTATTTTCAATTACAAATGTTCGACATGTGACCCTTTTGTTACACTACAAGCATCGAATCTGTAATCAAACTCGTTCCAAACATTTCGTTGTATCACACTGTCCATGCATGGTTCATGACGCGGCACCAATGCGTTCTTTTAGAACTTGCAGTGTTTTTGATATAATTTCATAATAAGAAATCACAAAGCTTAAGGATGGGGATCTTGGTGGTCACGTGATTAAGGGTAATTCATCTTCTCCCATAAGCTCCTTGCATTGGAATGGAAGCGTCTTGTTCAAGTAAGTACCTATATACAAAGACCAATGGACTTGGACTCGATCCTGTTGAAACACAGTGCTGTCCTTATGCAGTTGTGGAAATAACCAAATTTGCAATATGTTCAGATAATTGTTACCTGTTACCGTTTCTTCAGCAAAGAATAAAGGTCTATACAACACTGATTGTGACACGACATAAGACAAAGTTTTAAAAGTTCAATGCAAAGTTTTGCAAAGAACAGATTTATCCCCTCAAGGTGCGCTTTTTTTTTATAATTATTATTAATTACTCAATAAAATATAAGAATTAAAGTGAACGATGAAATATCGAGAAATGGACAATAGTAAACTATTCCAATATTAAAATTAAAAGGAAAGATAAATTATTAAATTTAATACTTTTAAGCTAAATGTAATTAAAATTAAAGCAAACGATAAATTATTAAACTGAATATATTTAAGTAAATGTAATTAAAATTGAAGCAAACAATAAGAAATTGAAAAGTGATCCACCTAAAATAATAGCCCCTTCGATGGCTAATATTCAATAATAGTATGAGGAAACCATTCTCCACACTTTGACAGTATGTTGATGAACAATTCCCGATAAATGGAAGGTTACTTCATCTGAGAAAATTGGTTTATTTGAGAAATTTACATTTTCCGATTTCTCTTGCATAGTCAAATTTCTACATAATAGTCAAATCTCATAATTTTATCGTCCGCTGTTAAATATTGCGTCAATTGTAAGTGATATGGCTTGAAAATTAATTTCTTAATAAAACTTTCCGTCCTGTTCCCTGGAGAATTCCAAGTTCGCGGACGGCAGCTGTCGTACACTTCCGTGAATTTTGAATTAAACTCTGTCTCACCCTGTCCATCGTTTTTTTCCAAGATGGTGAACAAAGATGGAAATAATTTCGTATTTTCCTCTTTAATATCATGCATTATTTCATTATTTATTGTAATATGTGTAATAGTTTCGAAAATATAATTTTTTTAAAATCCGATCATTCATTTGTTCTACCCCTGTACATTACGGTTATAATAATTACATTTCCTATGGCTTAAGATATATATTGACAGCGCTAATAAAGTTTTAATTTAATATTTATCGTCTGCTTTTATTTTAATATCGAATAGAATTTTATTTCGAACTTTAACAATCTATCGTTTGCTTTTATTTTAATATTTAATTTAATAACGGATTCATCTGGCAGAATTCTTTGCTTCCATTCTTTTTGCTGTCAACATTGGCACCGTTTTTGTACTTTGGAATGTTCTTGCATATAAATAAAAATTCATTAGAAATTTGAAGAAGGTATTTTATTTTCTTGATAGTAATTGCTCCTGTGGAGCCTGAGGCTCGGAAGTACGCGGAATGCTTAACTTATTAATTTGCGCCAATTAATATTCATTTTGAATATTTTTACTTTTTCTAGAACAAAACAGAAAAAGACACTAGCACATATTAAAATAAAATAAGTAAAGCAGATTTCAATTCTTTAGTTATTTTTTCTAAAACTTGAATTCAGTAAAGATGTTAATTTCAATCACATTGCTTAATATCAATTTTTCCAATTAGATGTCACGCGAAAATTTCATATTTCATTATTTTTGGGGGGCTTCAATGTTACTTAGGCTCTCCTCTTTTTCTCGGACGTCTTTCTGTTTAGACCATAGTTTTTCAAATCAATGAACATTACTAAGCATTTTACCATCAAAAATTTCGTTTCATTCTATCTTTCTTTGAAAAAATAAGCCACTATCTATCTATAAATAGCAATTACTCTACTTACTTATTACAAAATATGTAAGACATTTTACAATGCTAACAGTTTCGAGTGATTTTGAAGCAAAACATTCATACTTCTATTCATTTAAATCTAGTAGAAGTAATCCGAGGATAGTAGGCAAATGATAGATATTACAGCAATAAAATTTATTCTCTAATATTTATAATTTAAAAAGATTTGCTGTATGAAGTAACTGAATGTCTGACTTTTCTTATTTATTGATCACTTAGTATGATTTTGAGTGTATCACAATTGCAGAACTATATAATTATAGAGTGAAAATTATGAATTATTGAAAGAAATGACCATATTGGACGCCATTAAATTATGATTAAAAATATTAATGACAACTGCTGAAATTCGTCTTAAAAATATGGTTCCCAAATATTGATTATTTCGTTTCATAGATCTGCATTTCCATATCCAACTAATTACTTGCTTAGATATGATCGTATTAGTATGTTTTTTAAGCAAGTACCGTTTCAATATTTAAATAAGTAGTATAAAAAAATTAAGTAAATTCCTACTTAGGTCAACAAAGAAATTTTTTTATTTTAGTTACTTTTTATTAAATTATTTCGAGGTATTTTGCCCATTATGGCTACTCTGGTCCGCCTCGCGGACTTAACATTCAGCCAAAAAACAAAACGCCAAGTTTGGCAATTTTTGAAATCGCGCAAAGTGGTTGGGCCAAACTGCATTTTCACCAATTAAATTTAAATTAATGATTTAATAATTGAAAAACTGTATACATCAAGTGTCATCCACTACAAGTTTAAGAATTAACAAATTTAAGAAGACAAGTAAGAAAAGAACATTCTATCATTATAATTGCAATAATTCTTCCTAAATATCTATATATTCTGTAATTTACGATTAAAACCTTTGTTTTATAATATTTAGCATATTATCAAACAAAACATTTAGGACAAATACCTTAAAAAATATTGATAAAATGCATTTAAACACGCAAAAATAGCCGAAATAAATTTTAAAAGTTATTGAAACAAAAAGTTACAATAAATAGAATTCTTAAAAATTACAGTGAAAACTTACATACAAATCATGTATATTATAAACAAATAAAGTGAAAATAAACGAATTTTTGAATTGTAAAAACCTAAAGAAAGAAAATTATTTTTCGAAACAAATAAAGGGAACAAGCACAGGAAAGAAAACATGATGAAAATAGCAAGATGAAAATTAATAGCAAGATTAAATATTTAGAATCCATTGAATAAAATATGGGACTGTAAGTGCACATTATATGAAAATGTTTTAAGAGATCTTCACAGCTAGACCACTAACTAGCAGTCTCTGTAATCCTACTTGAAATCATATGAAAATAAAATGCATGCAAATTATGTAATATCGGAACTAATATTGCATATGAATGTTGTTCTGCTAAAAATATTCTGAACTCTTAATCCTAGCCTTAATAGTAAAGTTGTGGTCTTCTATGCATACAGTTAATTAATTTTATAAGCAACTTTCTCAATAAATTTTATTTTTTTAATAAAACGAGTAATATAAAACACTTATAACAAAGAATGCACGAATTTATGAAGAGCTCATATGGATTTACTGTTGTTTATTTTTTGAAATAGATACATTTGAGTGTGTATTGTTTTTAAAATATATCCATTGCGTCGATTCGCAAGAGGAGCTAAAGCTTCCAAGGCTCTGAGTTGGACTCCCAGAATATTGCCAGGAATCTGCACGTGACTCACGAGTTCTTATCTGCCTACTTTTTACTTATATTCTACAGTGAAAATGAAATATCTGCAAGAACACATTGTAAATTTTTTAACAGATAATAACATATGTATGTATATATGTATGCATGTATGTGTGTGTATGTATATGCATATGTGTGTATGTATGTATGTATATATATATATATATATATATATATATATATATATATATATATATGTGTGTGTGTGTGTGTGTGTGTGTATGTATGTGTATCTGCATATGTGTGTGTGTGTATTGTTGAATGTTTTGATACTTTTATCTCCCTCTTGAATTTTATTTTATTCTTTTTTTATTTAAGGAAAATATGCTCTTGCTATGATGTTTTAATTCAAAAACACAAGTGATGATACTGCATTAGTTTGGTATTTTTATTTATTACACGGACATGTTTTTTCTACGGTAAACAGAAAAATAGAAATGTTTTCTACTAGCTATAAACATGTAAAGTAAATTACTTTGATATTACGTAACAAATATAAAACATTTAAAATATAAAATTCTTCTTGAAACAATGTTAGATTGATCGGTTTTATTAATGTCGCTCTATAAGAAGCACGAGGACTCCATTGGAGATGAATAGCGAAATTTCGAACCTCGGTAAGTGGTGATGATGGCACTTGAGTTGGTCTCACCCGCTCCAAACTTCCACACCATGTCAACGGGAGAACTTCGAGCCTCTACAGATTTAACTTGCGTCAGCCTTCGCTACCGGGGGGGATTCTTTAGTGACATCCAAGGCTTGAACCCATGACTATACGAAACTCACCGCTTGCGAGTCCGCGACCATGACTAGTGGCCGCTAATAATAATGTTAGAACTCATTTGCCTTAACGGTAGATGAAACTTATTTAGTTGTAGTTTTTTATTTACTTTCTGATCTTTCTTTATTTCTGGCAAAACATATAATATATACGATTTTCTCAATACGATGGCATTGTGCATTATTCAAAGAACCAGAAAATCGATCTAATATTAAGAAGAACATCACCAATTTGTAACGTCGATCCTATTAATCATTGCCTATTCAAACTGTCAAAGCCCTTTTAACATAATACAAATGATCTAATTTCGTATTCTAGCAATTTTCCATTTTCATTTATTTACATGAAATGACCCGAGTTCGACGTAGCCATAAACTTTTATTTTTCTACAATAAAAATGTATTGTTTTGTAATAAACCTTATTTCCATTATGATGCTCTCCACAAACAATTTTTTCCCCAAAATTATTTCCTTCACTATCCTTTCTTTTTCAAACTAAGATACAAAACTTATCTTTCATCGAAAAAAGGATCAAAGGAAACAATTTAAGAGGTAATTGCGATCGATGTGATAAAGAGGAAAGTCTGGAATACAAATATACCCTTCCATCCTCTAAGAATCACTCTTCAATCATGTTTCTCCCAGCATGGATTGAGGGCCTTACTCCAGAAATGGTGAAAAAAGCAGAAGCTGAACTTGGTGAGACACCAGAAGTACGGAGGAAAGCAGTTGCAGAACTTACTAAACTTTTAAAAGGTATTTTATGTCTTACTCTCATATGTTTTTATCATTATCAAAGAACAATATCCCCTCTATAATAAGACACTTCTCCTTTCAAAGCTGCCAGAAATCCGCCGCTGTTACACACGTTGACAAGCAATAGAAAATTATTTTATGCTTTTTTTTTTACTTCAACGAAATAATATAGGCTATCTACACAGAACATTAAATTTTTCGTAGTTTTATTATTTCGTCTTTGGCGCTTTGAGTGTATTGCATTAAATTTCATACTATAACCATGGACGTCATGTTGTTCATTCTGTTAGGGTTAACAGAGATTCAATAAGTAAAAATAATCCAAATAACGAATACCTTCCAGAATTAATTGCGTTTATTGAGACATCACACTTATGGACACAATAAATTTAAGGACAAAAAATTAAGGATAAACATGATATTGTAACTTTTCATAATTTTGGGGGCGGAATACCAAGTTTACTTGTTAGCTCCTCCGAATGGACTACTAGGTATTAGCTCTCCAGTTATCATCACTCCACCGGCCGCCACTAGGTAGCACGCTTGAACTCAGGGTGGTTGCAATACTGTACTAAATTGCTTTTGCAATTTGAACACACCGTGATTATTAATTTCACAATAATCCAGCAATACTCTTGTCTAATATCTGGCGGAATTACGGTGATCGTACTGTGTTTACAAAATCACAAAAAATTAGAAAAGGACTCCCAATTTGAATTTATGAGATGCCATTTTTATGCATTCTGTACGATAGTGATTTAGCATAAATGTATTTCATTTGCTTATTATTTATTCAGTTGAAGGTTTAAGGGAATAAAAACGATGTTTCTTAAATTTATGTATTTTTTTCTGTCACTGTATTACTTTTCATTTCTTTATTTTTAGTATATCTCATAATTTATATATATATATATATATATATATATATATATATATATATATATATTCTCTCTTCTTATATTTTTAAATATTATTAATGCACTGTTTCAAAAACGTTTCTATGGAAGCTAATTTGAAGCCAAAAAGCAATGACACTGGTAATTTTAAAAATTTCAAATTTTCTCACCAACGTGCTACCTTTTAACGTTAACAAAACTTGACATCAGAGGATATATTTTAATTTAGTGTGCGAGAGAGACAGAAACACACACACAGACAGAGAGAGAGAGAGAAAGAGAGAGAGAATTTTTTTTTTTTAAATTAATAAACAAACTTCTATTTTACAGGATATATTTAAACCTGTTCTTTTAAAATTAAGTTACTGCTTTTTTAGCGTACATAATATATATATATATATATATATATATATATATATATATATATATATATATATATATATATATATATATATATATATATATATATATATATATATATATATATATATATAATTGTTATTCCTTAAAATTAAATAACATATACTTCTGACTATGAAAGTTTTTAAATTTGTTTTCCTTTTGAAATTAAGTAAAATACTTCTAATTCATAGAATATACTATATTGTACATATCAATTTTACCATATTTTCAAAAATAATATTTCTATGGTAACTTATAAAATTAAAATTTAAATGCGAAAAATCGGTACCCATTATGAATTGAAAAACTTAAACATTTTATAATTTTTTAGTGTTATGCTATTTTTTACTTTAGGTCAAACCATCGCATTAAATTATTTTATTTCGTAGGATCTATTTTAGCTAATTGTCTTTTTTAAAGTATTCAAACAAAGTCTCACTTCATAGGATACTCTTTAACTTACTATCTTTTTTTAGATTAAATGACAAGTCTTCTCAAGACTATGACTAAGCAAACCTCTCGAGATCATTAGCAAATAAGATGAAAAAAATCATTTTATATAATTCTATTTAAGATAATATTTTTAAGAACGCGGAAATCCAACCACAGGTCTAATAATGCAACAATTATTTTTACTTAAATATCATAACCCAAATTTGAGATTATGAAATTTATATACTGATTAATATGTAATGAATATTAGTTACCTAACCAGTTCTTAAGAATATCTTTAAGTAAAATATCTAACCAGTTATTAATTTTTTTTAAAAAAATTAGTAAAATAATCAAACACAGTAATTTTCTTATGTAATCTATCTAACACATGCTGTTGTTGTTGTTGTTGAAAAATATTGTTACACTCTCTTCAAGGGCGACTCTGAAAATTTTTTTTTATTATAAAATTACATTTACAGAACGTTGCAGCTGTAAAAAAGTTATTAATCGACATTGATTAATATTAAATAATTATTAATACTAAACCTTCATCAAATTTATCAAAAATTCATTAATGAATTATGAGCACAAAGCTAAACAGTTTCCTCTAGGTAGCCTTTCGTGGCATATGATACAAATAGACTGAATTCAAATTCCATCCAAGCGTTCTCCAACATTTGCTGCAACATCTCCATTATTTGGAACGCTGAAGCAATTTGTCGTGTTAATGCTGCGAGGGCATGGATGCCTAAATTGTTTATGTTCACAGTTCTACCATTTAAGAGTCCCTTCAGAGTGGTAAAAGAATCTTTGTGTCTTTTAACATTATTATCGTTCGTATATTTATTTATTACGACATCGGTATGTAGAACAGTAAAAAATAATTTCGATATGGTGTTTGAATCTTATCGTATTATTTGCTGTAAATATAACTCGCAAAATGAAGATTCTGTAATACTGAGAAGAATCATTTTACCTTCTGTTGCAAACTTCTAACATTCAATTGTTAATTAAAATTATAAGTAGATATTTGCTTTATATTCTTATAATTAACTTTTTCTAAATATTTGATAAATTGTTCGAATGGTTAATTGGGGGCGAAATATAAAATGTAAAAAAGTGTATAGTTCAGTTCAACTTACAAGATATATAATTTTCCTGTTGTCACGTTGAAAGAAAAAAAAATGTTATATTTTTAAAATGGAATAAAAAACAGCATATACATCAAAACGCTACAAAGATTCAAAAATAATTCAATTATATTTATTTTTTAGTAGATTAATATATATATATATATATATATATATATATATATATATATATATGTGTGTGTGTGTGTGTGTGTGTGTGTGTGTGTTTAATCCTAATAAAAGGAATCTTACCAAATTGTTTGGGAATTGATGTCAGTACATTGAAGAACTCCATTTACTAATTACAAGTTTTTATACATTGTGTAATTATTTTATATAGTCTGGAACATGGAGGTGGAGTTCAAACCTGATATATTCAAAATCAGTCGCATTGTAAAATCTGAGAATGAATAATATTTTTTCTGAAACAAATATCAGCAAAAACATTTTATAAGGAAATTCTTTCTTTTGATGAATTTCAGGTGAACCGTACTTGAAACCCAGGTTAGAAGAAAAGTTTTTGGTCAGGTATCTTCGAGCAAAAAAGTATAATGTGGAAAAAGCGAATAAAACACTTCTTTATTACTACTTCTTCAAGTCAAAATTTGCCGACATTTTTACAAACTTCAAGCCATCCCAGTTAAAGCATGTTTTGGATATGAATTGTATTAACTTATTACCTCTGAGAGACAAAGACGGCGCCTCGATTGGATTAATACGAATAGGTAAGCTATTTTCAAAATATGCATCTATTTAAACCGTGTTGAAATGGTTTAATAAACAGATGGATAAATGAAGTCATAGATTATCGACATGTTATTTAAGATTTAGATTATATTCTTCTAACATTTTCTCAATGAAATTAAAAAGTAGAATCAGAGTAACAAAAATGTTGCGTTACACTGTATTGATGTTACTCCATTTGTGTATTAACTTTCACATAATTTTATTTTAAAAAAAATTGCTGGTACATCAGTTCTTCACATGGAGAAATTGAAATGTAAAATGATTCAGTTCGTAGATTAAAAATTTTTAATGATGACAAACTTTTAAATAATATTCTAATAATTCGCAGTAAGTGAATTAAAGTGATTACTAGAATGAAGAGATTTTTCGAATTGCTCCAATCTTTTTAAAAGACGACCAAATATTCTTCATGTATGCCATGTGTGTACAGTTTCATTTGTATCGATTTTTTAAAAAAAATTTTTTAATCCTATATTGATACTTTTTAATAGCATTTTTTTAAAAAACAATTCTTCAAAAATCGTTTAATTAGTTTACATCTCTCAAATAGTGCAAGAATCATAATTTTGTAACATTTTGCTCGAAAGCTACCACTTAAATAGTACAGAAATATCGCTTCAACTTTGAGGAAAATCTTAAAAACACGCAAGAAAATTATTTAGAAATAAAATAAGTTAATTTTAGGGAATAAATTAAAAAAAAAAGTTTTTAAATAAATCTATATCACTACCGTCTGTTGTGGTGAGGAAGGGGGTTTTGAAAAATTTAACCAAAAATAAAATTGAATTCTTTTGGTGGTGGTGGTGGTTGGGAGCTTACTACTACTTCTAAATATCATCGAAGTTCCCTAACATTTTCATAATGGACAAACATTCAAATTTATATATAAGATGACGAAATAGATGCTGCTATAAACTGAAATTTTTCATAAATAGCTGAAACTGGTAGATGGACAGCTGTTTTGTGCGTCCAAGTTTGTATCGTACTGCTTGAATTATAGATCACACATAACATCGTGTTATTACGTTAAATAATTAATGTTGTTTTTCTAAGATATAGCCATCTAAAATATAACACCTTGTATTCAAATTAATCAAGATTTGATTACAGCTTTTATTATACATTGTATGAAGCTTAGATCATACCCACAGACTTTCTATCAATTTCTACGTGAGATGTATCAAATGGTTTCGGTAATTACGAAAAAGACTAGACAAATATTAGAGACAGTACTCACAATAAATAATCATAATAATCATAGATAAACTCACAATACAAAACTTTGTGCAGTGATTTTTTTTATCCCGAATATATGTAGATATTTCAATAGTTTGGGTGTTTTCTTAAATGCACTGGAAAAAATTCCAGATAACGATTTAGGAGAATCCTCTATTACCTCGTAATATTGTATCAACATTAAGTAGGGTCTTACTACAGAGTTTCAAAAAGTCGTTATGAAATATTCTTTATTTCATCTGTAGGAATGCTATTTCCTCCAAAATTAGATTACAGGTAATCCGAGAACGAAATACTGTGTCGTAATTTGCGTCCCATACCCGACGATTTATGCATCATTCATACCTGGAAAAGTTCTCTTTCTTAGTTGACTAACTTAGTTTTAAGAGAGATAAAAAGAGTCTACAGGGTTATTCATGAAGAAATGGTGTTAGAAATGGGGAAACTCCGTTCAGTGATGGATTTTTCCTTATTCTAAGTTGTCCATGCTTATGACGCTTTACGCATCCCAAAAAATCATCGACATCACTTTCCCGACAGACTACATCGATTTTTTTGGGTCAAACTCACCGGATGCAACCAATTGTTCTGTTGGTTTCTTAGTTTGTGGAGTATAATGATGATCTCGGTCTCATCGCTGGCAACAACTTGACGTAAAAGGACGACGACAACTGAACGCGGCAGCTATCAAAGCTAACCAATTAATTGGCTTCAAATATGATTTGGCTCCATTTTAAAATGATAGCACGCAATGGTTTTCCTAACATGCCTTAGCAACGTCATCTGTCTTCAAATGTGTGTTCCTTTTATATCATCTTCTTTTTTTTTTAACTCAAAACGGTAGAATACATAGAAATAAGTTGATAGACAATTTCTGGGGGGAGATTTCATCGATGATGGTGCACAATATTCTAGAAATACTAGAGCTCAAAAAATGGTATAGTTCTCCCACCCTATTAAGATTATGTAGTGAATATTAATCTAAAGGTTCAAGATTGGCTTGGATTGGTTTTATTAACGTCACAGTAGAAGCAACACGAGGGTTATTGGTGACGGACCTCGTAATTCTGAACCTCGGTCAAGTGATGAGGACGACACCTGAGCTCGCATCTCCCTCTTCCACACCAGGTTAATGGGAGAACTTTGTGCCTCGACATATTTAAAGTGCATCGGTCCTGGCTAAAGGAGGGTATTTAGTGGCATCAGACTCGGCGAAAACCACCATAACCACTAGGCTACCGTGGTTCTAAAGTTTCAAGAAGAGTGGGAGAGGAGTGTCTTTCTGTTATATTTATTGTAATCAGCCTATACTGCGCATAAATTACTATGTTAAAATTATTTACAACTATATTGAGCTTTGAGATAGTCTATACAATCATTATCCCTCTTTAGTGGTCAAGAGAATAAATTACATCAGAGACATGAAAAATCTGTTGTTCTGGTAAGGAACTAAAAAAATAATGTGAATAACTTATCCACGTGATCTCATGCACTTCCATTCTTTACACCAAACACGCCATCTCCTTCATTTCCGCTGTATTCAAGTAAATTATTTCCAATAGATCCTAGGCTTTTACCATGAAGCAGTTGTTACATATTTCTCCCAGTTTGTGACATAGTGTCTCTTATATGTCTGAGATTGAAAGAAAAAGACTTTCATTATGTGAATTTCCTTTTTCTATTATTTGATTTTGATATATATCTTCTCGTATTTTACTCTATGCAGAGATGTTTTTTCTCAGACCAAAGCTAAACTTTATACCGGTACATTCCCGAGGTTTACTATCCCTTTTTTGTACTTTGATTTCTAAAATTCGTCTAAAATTGCCTTAAGTCATGAACATGAAAACATGAAAACCACGAGAATCAACGAAATAAGCCTAAAGAAATAAAACCTTTTCTGTAATTTATACATTTGATTAATGAACATAAATGCTCTTGAATTATTCGAAGTAATTATTGTCAAATCAACGCACTGTCAGGTATCAAATTAAAGTCTTTATTTTCTTTGAAACAATATTTCATCAACATGATTAAAGTAAAGATCGAGTGATGATTTAGCTTCCGTAAATCAAAAGGAAAACATCACTAAGTTTTAAGAATCGAGGAGAAAATAAGACTTTGTCTAAGCGAATATTTGCATTTTTTTTCAATAACAGGTCAATTGAAAAGTCCCCGGCCTACCATAGTAAAAGACATTTTTTTGGCAAAATTAGTTTTTTTTATTCAACATAATTCCCTTCAAGGGTGATACACTGATTATAGCGACCCTCCAACTTTCGGATACCATTTTTGTAGTACGATTTGTCCTTTGCGTCAAAATAGGCCTCAGTTTCGGCGATCACCTCTTCATTCGACGAAAATTTCTTCCCAGCGAGCATTCTTTTGAGAACAGGAAATAGTCGCTGGGGGCCAGATCTGCAGAATACGGGGGATAAGGAAGCAATTCGAAGCCCAATTCGTGGATTTTTGCCATCGTTTTCACAGACTTGTGACACGGTGTATTGTCTTGGTGAAGCAGCACTTTCTTTTTCTTCAAATGCGGCCGTTTTTCGGCGATTTCGTCCTTCAAACGGTCCAATAATGCTATGTAATAGTCGCAGTCGATAGTCCTTCCTTTTTCAAGGTAGTCAATGAAAATTATTCCATGTGCATCCCAAAATACAGACGCCATAACCTTGCCAGCCGACTGTTGCGTTTTCCCACGCTTTGGAGCGGGTTCATCGCGTGCAGTCCACTCGGATGACTGTTGATTGGACTTCGGAGTGAAATGATGGAGCCATGTTTCATCCATTGTCACATATCGACGCAAAATCTCGGGTTTATTACGCTTGATCATCTTCAAACACTGCTCCGAATCATCAACTCGTCGTTGTTTTTGGTCAAAAGTGAGCTCGCGCGGCGCCCTCTTTGCACAGAGCTTTCTCATACCCAAATATTCGTGAATAATATGATGTACACGTCCAGTTGATATCTTTAGAGTGTCTGCTATTTCATTCAATTTCAATTTACGGTCATTCAAAATCATTTTGTGGATTTTTTTTAATGTTTTCATCGGTAACAACCTCTTTTGGGCGTCCTCTGCGTTCGCCGTCTTCGGTGCTCTTTTCACCACGTCTAAACTTAGCATACCAATCCTTGATGGTTGATTGTTTTGGGGCAGTGTCCGGAAACTCGGCATCGAGCCAAGTTTTTGCTTCAACTGTATTTTTTCCCTTCAAAAAGCAATATTTTATCAACACGCGAAATTCCTTTTTATCCATTTTTTTCACAATAACAAAAGTTGCTTCCCTCAAAATGCTATACTTCACAAACTAATAATCCGACAGCTGTCAAATTTATACACGCATCTTTTGAGGGTTAGGGCTAACTAAAAAACATATGGATTTAATTCTAGTAGCGCCATCTATGTGCCAGGCCGGGGACTTTTCAATTGACTTGTTAAGTAAGGAAATAAACTTTTCTCCTCGTCAAATTATCGATCTTAGTGAATAACAACAGTTTACAAATTTTATTAGGAAAAAAAGCGAAATAAAAACAAATATATCTAAAAATTACTGCGTAATTTTGCAATTTAAACTCATTAGTGAAATAAAAGCAAGCAATAGTAATAAATGAAAATTCCAAATAAAAAGCTTAAAGCTGGTTCATTTGACCGGTAACGGTACGTTTACTGATTAGCTCAGATATTCCTCGTTTGATTTATTGACCTTGGAAAAATAACAGGATCTAAAAAGCATAAACCAACTTTAAGTATTTTGTTGTTGTTTTCATACAAACTATAATGATAACTACATAAAGATTTTAATCTTCTGCAATCAGATTATGTAACGATTTTTCCCCCTTTCACTTTTGTCAATGGCTCTAGAAAGCAAATGAAGAACACAAAAGTAGGGTTTGTATGAAACTCGAGAGATAATGGTTAGGTATTTGAGAGAAAAATAAATACACATAATTGGCTTATAGCTATCAGTGCGTTCATCTTTCAATCTATAGAACAACTTTTGTTTGGGATAATGTCATGATATACTTTTAAACAGCCTTTAATTTGGTAATTGGGCTAATTTTTACATTTTCTCTTCAACTTTATTAAAACAGATAATACTTTATACTCGATCAAAGCTTTATTGTTAAAACATTGGCGAGGAAAATAAATCAAGAATTTACTTGACAATTCAACACGCTGCTGTAAAATGAAAAAGAATCGAAACTCTTTTCAGAAAATTAAAGAAAGATTATTTATTTTCTCTACAATGAAAGTAGTTTTGTTTTGTTTTATTAATCATTGGTAAAGCGTTCTCTTATAATACTCTTCAGTAAGATCGAGTCTCAAAATTATAATTCTCTCACCGCTTACCTACCATTGCATCACCAGGTAATAACTACATTCCGAACACTGTCAATTGATTGGTTTAATTTATTGTTTCCGAGAGAGGTTATACGGGTAACGGATCTCGTCATTTTTCAGACTGTCAGACAACAAAGACGACACCACAAGCAGGTTCCTCTCTCCATGAAAGGAATTAAATTTCTAGTTGTATTTAAGAGGTTTAACATCCCCAAAATCTCACAAAAAGGTTTTCTCAAAACTCAACTTGAGTCCGTGATATTGGCGTCGTGAAATCGCGACCGTTACTGATGGATTATCGCTACCTTCTCTAAAGCAATTGGAAACTAGCATCGTTATTTTATCAATACTTAATGGAATTTTAGTCTTGAAATATTCACTACATTAAGCTAAAGATTAATGTGTTAATGAGAGTAAAAGTCAATTGCAGAACATTTTATTCAGATAGTATAAAAAGTTGCAAATTATTAATACTAGATTTTGACTTTACAATGCTGTAAGAAAGTAGAATATTTCATTTTACAACAGACTTCTATTGATATTAACCAATTTTTTCAGAACAAAATACGTTCCACGTTTCATCTCCTATACTGTTGTAATACTAAGAAGGAATTTTTCTTTACATTCTCGAGATTAAATTTCGCATTTTTATTGAATGTTTTTTATATTTTGATGCTGTAATATTATAAAAGAATGTATGTTTTTATGCTTATATTAGTTTTATATGAACATGGAACACCTTTCTATTTGAAAATATGTTCCATATTCGAGTCTCATATTTAACATTTGGTGAAAACAGAATCAAGCAATAAGATTTTAGGTAATTGGAAATTTTTATGTTTAGTTTCCAAACTAGTATTTCGTACTTAGTACGTCATGCATGTTCGTATATCTATAGTATGTAACATGTCAAACCTCAACTTAAATATTATTCTAAGTGAAGACTAAAGAAATATATTGATATGGTAAAAATCTATTAGCAAAACTTGTAAATAATTTTATTTCATTTAATTGAACTAACTTCCTATTAAAACTACATTGTGCTTGTGTTGGGAGCTTTTGTGATATTAATTTTATTACTTTGATTCTCAAACAGTTCTTTTCATCAAATCCTAAATTAGAATTCTAACTCACTAAAATCCCACCATTTAGCGATAAATTAAATCTGTCGAGGTTCTGTGTCACCCCGTTGGTGCCGAGTGGAAGTTTGGCGAATGGAACTCTAGCTCAGGTGACGATCCCATCCCTTGAGTGGGATTGAAAAGTACCTGTTCCGTAACCTATAGCTCCTTTATTCCCAGACTAAATTAAATTTTTTATTCCAGTTCAGATTTTATTTCTCACTTCTTAACCGGTCATGACCCCTTCGTTTGTTATTTAAATTATTTTAATTTGAAAAATAAAAATTTATGTTCTTAGACTGTGTTGAAGCTGCTGATCACTACGATTTATCTCTTGTCTCTTTATCGAAAGGGCCGCGGTAGCCTAGTGGTCAAGGTCGTGGACTAGCGGCCGGTGGTTTTCGTTCAGTCGTGGGTTCGATCCTTGGCCGCCAAAGACACGCCGGGGCTGACGCACGTTAAATCTGTTCGGGGCCCAAAGTTCTCCCGTTGGGGTGGTGTGGATGTTAGGAGAGGGGGTGCCAGCTCAGGTGTCGTCACTTGACCGTGGTTCAAAATTACGAGGTCCGTCGCCAATAGCCCTCGTGTTGCTTCTAGTGCGACGTTAATAAAAACTAAACTAAACTCTTTATCGAAAGGTTTAATTTAAACAATCATAATTTTTAAGCAAACCAATTATGTGAGTAAAAATCGCAATTTGAGTTTCGAGCTAAAATCCTGTATTCTTGCGGCTCATAAAATTACTCAAGAAATTCCTTACTTGCTTATATATTTTTATTACATTTTCTACATACTTCAATTTTCCTTATTGCTTACAAATGTATACTTTTTATATTTGTAAATATCGTTTTCCCCCTCTAATACTTAGATTTTAGCGTACGAATTTGTTAATTTTTTTCTATTGTGTCACTCAGTCTATTATGCGTCGTTTGTTATACTCTTATTTCTACCAGAAACTGACTATTAATTTTTTTTATCCTTGTTTTGAATATTTCCTACTCTGTAAACACATTGTAAACTTTCACTTATCTTTGTGTTTTGCAATTCATACGAGTAATCTCTTACTTATTTCAACAAGTATCTCTAAAACATCGGTCAATTGAATCACAAACAAAAAATGAGGTCGAAAACCTATCACTATTTACTTTAAACCTCTGCATTATATCATAAGATAGTTAAAGGAAACCGCGATAGAAAGCCATGTAATCATAGTCACGTGTTCGTAACTGGCGTTGTTTCTATTGGCTCATAGTTTTTATTCCTGACGTCTCAAAAGACCCGTCGTGTAGTTGTTAGTTAAATCAGTCGAAGTCCCATCGCCTCCCGTTGGCGTGATAGAGAAGTTAGGAGAATGGGGTACCAAATCATATGTCGACTTCATTCCTTGACTGAGATTCAAAATTAGGACATTCATCGCAAATAGTTCTCGTGTGGCTTATAAATGGGATGTTAATAAAGCAATCGACCAATCAAGCTGTAATCCGTTTTACTTAATTAATTATTCATTAATGTTGCACTTAAAAGGATTACGAGGGCTGTTAACAACGGACCTAGTAATTTTGAGACTTGGTCAAATGATGAGGACGATACCTGAGCTGGCACTTTCCTCTCCAAACTTTCACACCACGCCTTTGGAGGATTTTGAGCCTCCACAGACTTAAGATGTATCAGCCCCGCTACACGGCGAGTCTTTAGTGGCATCTAGGCTCGGACCGACAACTCGACAGAAACAACGCGGACATCAAGTTTGTGTCCATGACGACTGGCTATCGCGGCCTTCCTTGTTGCATGAAATGAATCTCGATTCCAAAAACCAACAGTGACTTCTCCACGGGGTGCAACCTTGATAACCGATAAAAATATTTACCTTTTGTTTCAATATACAGAGGACCGTTATGTGAAATTTAATATATTTCTAGACATTTTAGCACAATTGCGCATTGGTTTTCTCTTTAAGGAACGCAAGTCTAATTTGTAAGCGATCTTCATGAAATTAAGGATGAATAATTTTTATTATGTATTTAAGAGAAATGTGATATAACTTTAAGTTGTTCAAAACTTTTTGAGTAGTTAAATTCTTTTCTCATATGTTTAATTACTCCTGATGGCTTAAAATTTTCAATAATGTTTTTATATAATTACACAAATATGTAAATATATAGTAAATAATTCGACATAGATTCTTTTATTGAAACTCAGCGTATTCACAGAGGTTAAAGCGTATACAGTGGCTCAAACAATTGAGGATACACCTTACTTTCACTTGATAAATCCAACTTTTAATGAAAATAACACATTAACTAGAATAGAAGACGTATTTTTACTTTTACACGTAATAAAAGGGTTAATTTACAGTAAAAATAACGAAAATCAACAAAAAAATATCTAAAATTAAAAGTTTCACAAATATTTGAAGTAAACATAGGCAGATCTTTACCTCAAAAAATTAAGGATACACCAATGAAATTTTTTCGATATATTACATGCATAGACAGTATCAGTATTTTGTTGCATATCCTTTGGCTTTTATAATGTCCTCCAAACGTCTTGGTACCAATTCGACCAATTTTTAGTGGTATCTGGAGATATTTTATCCCATTCTTCTTGTAACACTTGCTTTAAATGGGCTTTGTTTCTAATCTGGTGTTTTTGGACCGCTATTTCTTGTGTGGCCCACAAATTTTCTAAGACATTAATGTCAGGGGACTGTGGCGGTGTGTGCAATTGCTGTTTACAATGAAAAAGACACCACATTTTGACATTACGTGCCGTGTGTTTGGGGTCGTTGTCGTGCTGAAATATAAAATTTCCATCTAAATCCAATTTTTGTGCACTTTCTTTAAGATTGTTGCGGAGTATGTCTATATAAAGCTTATGATCCATTATACCATCTATAAAAACTAAATTTCCTACCCCATTTGCAGCCATGCAACCCCAAACCATGACGGAGCCACCACCATGTTTAACTGTAGGACGTAATTTTTTTGGATCCAAAGCGGTGTTCGGCTTTCTCCAAACGGTGTGACGACCATCGCTTCCAAAAATGTTGAATTTACTTTCATCACTAAATATAACTTTCTTCCAAAAGTTTTCTGTCTTCAACTGATGAGTTTTTGCAAACTCCAAACGCTTTTTCTGATTTTGTAAGCTTATGAAAGGTTTCTTTCTAGCTACTCGACTGCTATATCCAGCATGTCTAATCACATTTCTCACAGTTTCAGCACTTACACTTCTGCAGATTATTCGAGAAGTTTCTGCAGCTAGTTTGACTGCACTCAGTTTAGGATTAATCGATATCTTTTAAAATTTACCTTTTAGCTACATCACTCAGAATACTTTTCCTTCCTCTTCCACTCTTATTTTGAATTAATCCATCCCGTTTAAATTTCCCAATGATTTTCTGGACACATGAGTGACTTCTACCGACAATTTCAGCTATTTCACGATAAGATTTTCCCTTCTTAAATAACCTTAATATAAATTTTCTTACATCAATACTAGTCTCTTTACGAGGATCCATTTTCCATTTAAAATTACAGCTTTATATTCTCATAACCAACCTCAAAAGACAGAAATAACAGTTGAAAAAGTTTAGGATAAAATTTCCCAAACTTTAGTAGCAAGCAAAAAGAAATCAAGTGGTAGTTAAACAAAAATTTCATTTGTGTATCCTCAATTTTTTGAGGTAAAAATCTGCTTATGTTTATTTGAAATGCCTCTAAAAAGTTTTATTTTAGAATTTTGTCGTTGATTTTTCTTTATTTTTACTGTTAATTAAACCTTTTGTTATATCTAAAAATAAAAATTCGTTTGCACTTCTGGTTAAGGTGTTATTTTGATTGAAAGTTGGATTTATCAAGTAAAAGTAAGGTGTATCCTCAATTGTTTGTGCCACTGTATATCCCAATTTCAAATGATATAACTTTTCAGATAATTTCGAGAAAATCACATTAAGGCTCTAAATCTCTTTATACACCCTTAATTTTTTGATTCTGACGTGGACTCACAGTCTATAGGTCAAGACTTTAATGTGAATGTGTGAATGTAAAGTTTATTGGCGCAAGAGCAGATATGGCCATGCTGCGCCAAACAAGATTAAACTGTGGTCTAGACGTGAAGTTGAAAAAAAAAAAGGTAAAAATGGTTGACAAGAAGGAGGGTCGAAAATAGAGAAGGATCGCTAGAGGTCAAGACTTTAAGCTGCTTTAAGCAAGTTTCTGGCTCGGGGAAGGCGAGCCAAATGTATTATCCGGTCACTTGCTCAAATATTTGATTACACTAAAGACCCATTGTGTAGCAGGGATGATGCACTTTAAACCTTCCGGAGCTTAAATTGCTCGCTTTGGCGAGGTGTGGAAGTTTGAAGATGTAAATGCGGGCCCGAATGTCTTTTTCCTCATTTGAACGTGACTCAAAATTACGAGCTTCGTTGGCAAAATTCCACTTCTGTTGCATTCAGTTTTTTGACGACTCGGCAATCGATTTCCGTATATGAGGTGACATCGCGACTTTTATTATTACTTTTATTAAATTGTCTTCTTTTTGATTATGTTTTTGTATTTAAAAACTCTGTAATTATAAAACTCTAATTTTTTTATGTATGTCTACAAGTATTTGTGCGTCGGCGATATCATGTTCATATGCATTGTTTGCGTTGTTTTTGGCAGTCTATTGGATTTTATTTAATCCTACCGAAAGCTGGGTGGAGGTTCCTTTTCCCGAGGAATCAATATAGCGATTCTAAGAGTGAATCTGGTTTCAATGGTAGATTTAGTCCTCGTGTTGGTTTTTAGTTGTGACAGTAAAAAACAAGAAGTGATTCACTACTAAAATTTTAAATAGTTAACATCCTTAATGAATTTCAACGTAATATAAAGCGGAAGCATAAATTTTATTAATTTTATAAATACTTTTTTATATTTTCAATAACAGTGGCAAAGCATTTAAACATATTTTTTTGAATTAAAAATATCATCCCCTTAAGCATTCGTCCATCACCAATAGCGACGTCAGTTAAATCTGTCAAAGCTCCACATCCTCGTATTGGCTTAGTGTGTTACTTTGGATACAGAGATGGCTTTTAAATTACCAAGTGCGTTGCCAATTAATCTCGTGTTGCGTCTGGGAGTAAAAGTAATAAACTGTCAATCAAATTACTGCCGAAAATTCAGATGCTTGTGAAATTTCTTTTGTGATCATTCTATCATTTTTACGTAGTAACCATTTCCAAGTAATTATGAATATGTCTTTTTTTAAGGTGAATTTGATCCAAGCAAAGCAACTTGTGAAGAATTCATAGCTACTTGTTTAATGTGTGCTGAAATCGGAACGGACAACGAAGCTACTTTGGTTTGTGGTTCCGTATGCGTATTAGATCTGAAGGGTTTAACTTTCAAGAAAATGTTACGCTTTTCATCCGTTAATCTCCTTTCACTATTTGTAGCATCTATGCAGGTAAGAGCCACACATTTGGACTGAATTTCACTCGGAACATTATTTGTCTAATTCAGTAATTAAAGTTTTGTTTGTTTGATTATTGTTTTCCTCATAATTATATCTTTAATCTTGATTATTCTTCATTATTCATAATACCAGCTCATTAGGTAGTTTATTCGTCTAATAAAACTTAATCAGTTTTTTTAGTATATACAAAATGGGCTCAAAAAGTATCTTGTTAGAAAAGGGAATCGTTTTGATTCGAATGTGGAATGGATAGGGAGTAACGCACTATATTTCCTTTCTCTAAAAAGTTTAAGAGTTTGACAGCCTTCGCTTCCCAAAAAAATAGTCACCATCACTTTCCCTACAGATCAGACCTCCTTCGCCTTCTTAAGATCAGATTCACTGAATGTAAGCCTTTGTTTTGATGGTTGTTTAGTTTCCGGAATTTAATGATAAATTTATTCTTCATCGATGGTGATAACTCATTGCAAAATAGCGATGAAAACTTGATGCGGCAGCAATACAAAATGATATGAATCAGTGTCAAATTTGTTTTAACGCTGTTTAAAAAATGGCAACACACAATGATGTTGGAAACAGGCCTTAACAAAGCCATTTATCTTCAAAAACTGATACTTTAGGAGCGACGTTCGTAGCTTTTGCAACGAAAAATATAACACATCAATAAAACAAAAAAACCTCTTTAACCTCAGAGCAAAATCATCAGCGACCTATCCACCATATCATATCAATGGATTTCGTTCTTGTTTCTGGAGAAATTCATATAGGACACTTATAATTTTATAATCTTTTAATTGCTTTTTAAATATAATTTGTCTAAAACGGTTGTAACTTCTTTAGTTTTGTAATTATCTCTCTCCAATTTTGGTACATTTTTTTGTAAATAAACTGTATTTTGAATATTGGAAGCAAAGAGAAATTTCTTGAATGGCCATTTGCCAAAAACAACACGTATTTAAGTATTAAACATTTATAGAGATACAGGTAAAATTTGAGCTTATTTATTTTTCAGACAATATATATAAATACGTTTCGATTCATAATTAATCCATCTGATTTTTAGGACTGTGTTGCCTGCCGAGTGAAATCCATGCACGTCGTAAACGAACCATATTTCTTCAGCACCATTCTCAAGATAGTAAAACAATTGATGCACAAGAAATTAAAAGATAGGGTAAGTATAAGATTACAATTATTTTCATTGATTTTTATTGCCATTTTTAATATTTTCATCAAGAAATGTATGTTGAGGGAAATCAGTAGAAGTGGAAAAACAGTTTTCGAAATAAATTTTTCTGAGATATTACTTCGGTTTGTCTTAGTTCATTCTACATAAGAGCTGCATTAGGAGACATTAGCAATATAATCTATGTTTTCCAAGATAAAATAGCGAGGAGGAAACCTATTTTCTAACGCTTTTTCCTCTGCATTTGCTGATTATATCTTATGAATTAGACATTCAGCAGTTCCCCTCTAATTTATCTTGTGGTAATCCTCGTCAGAATCGAGTTACAAACCTACAATCCCCGAACCACTACGCTTTAGTTTGGTCTGAATTAATCACTCAAGGACTAATTATAATAATTTTGTAATTTTAAATTATTGTTGGTTGGCTTATTAACTTTGAACATGTTAGGGCAGCCGTAATCAATTTACAAACCGTGATCTAGACTAATATTTCCCAAAGAGAAGTCAGTACTACCCACCGATAGACAGTGAAGACAGTTAAAGCGTTTTTAAATATATTCAATGACAATTTTTTAGTTCAAGGCAAATTGAGAGGGCGTTGAGGACCAACTGCCCCTTATCCTCAAGTATTACTCGCTTAATCGAGCCTAAAATCTTGATTATACTAAAATTCATCGAACGCGTGTTTCAACAAATAGTTCTAAATGTATTTTAAGAAATATCAGTCCCTATTAAAACTAGGTATAGGTACATAAAATTTGTGTTCCGAATGCTCTAAAATATAGTACGGTACTTGTTTTTAATATACAATACAGTTTATTTAATCTGTGTTGGGTGTCATGGAATCACTGTTTGAAAAGTGGGCTATCATTAAATAAAGTTGGACTGGTTGTTTGATTAACGTCGCACTTGGAAGCAACAAGAGGGTTATTGCTGATGAACTTCCTAAAGTTTGTACGTAGGTCAAGTGGCGACGATGACACCTGAGCCAGCCTTCCTCTTTACAAACTTCCACGCTATCCCAACGTGAGAATTGTGAGTTCACAGATTTAAGATGTATCAGTTCTGCTACATGATGGATCTGTAATGCCATCGAGCCACCAACTTGACGGAAACAACGCCAACCTTGAGCTTCTGACTAGGACCGTTCTGCTACTGTGACCGCCCAAAAATGTTGAAAACTATTGATAGCATTATTTAATTCATAAGAGAGTGTCATTTTTTTTTCTTCTGAAGAAAGAAGGGTACATTTTTCTGGGGCGGTATAGTTTTCTTTTTTTTTTTTTTTTTTTTTTTTTTTTTTTTTTTTTTTTGTAACGGAGTTAATATATAGGCCAAAAAAGGATTCGAACGTATAATCTAATTATCTACAGTAGACTAATTATAGGGAAGGACGGAAACGCGGGAAGATGGAATGATAAAGGCAGGATGGAAAATAGAGAAAGATTGCTACTGAGTACCAATGCTAATCCTCCCATATTTACCACATGCAGTAAACTTTAGAAGAGAAGGTCATAAATGTCTTGGATCATGTATTTTCCTAAAGAAGGTGCACAGCTGCGGAGTTAAGATCTGAAATCAAATAACGAAGATGATACAAGAGAAAGTCTTTAAATTTCCTAGCTTTCAAAACCGAACCTTAAATGAGAATTTATAAACTCAGTTTCATTTCATGCGTAAAACTTTATTTCATGCGCCTCCTCTTCCCATTATTCCACATGACAAATCTAGGGTGGAAATGGAATTCGCGTCCTTTAAGGATACGTAAGCAACCCCAGCACTTAAACTCGCAACTTAATCACTGGCCAGGCATGGGCTACCGTGCCCCATATCGATCAATAGGTTCCTGGAACTTTCAATTCGCATGTCTGTTCGTATGCACACATGCTTGATTACATACACAACGCATAAAACACAGTGAATGCGTCAGAAGTTCAGTGCGAAAGTAAAACGTGATTTAAAAAGCTCGACGGTTTGAAGAGACACTGTATTTACACATTCATATCCGTTGTAGTGGAGGATTTTAAATGAAAAATAAAAAAAATAGATCAATATTTCAACAATAGAGGGTGTAACTGCTACTTCTGCAAGAGAAACAAAAAAAAAAAAAAAGAAAGATAAATAAAGTAAAACGACACATTTTTTTTAATATTCAAGATGTATTACAACTGCAAATGCTCAATATGTCTACCACCAAATACCACTTCCGTAGAGGGGCTGTCGTAGACATCGAATTCATATAGTACTGTTTATTGATTTATTGGCTTATTAAGTCGCACTAGAAGCAACATGAGGTACACCTTTCTATGGTAACGGACCTCTTAATTTTGAACTTCGGTCAATTGACGAGGACGACACCTGAGTTGACATCTCTCTCTCCTAATTTCATATCACGCCGACGAGAGGACTTCGAGCCTCGACAGATTTAACGTGTATCAGTCCCGACAACACAGCAGGTCTTAAATGGCATCAAGGCTCGAATCCCCGACTCGACGGAAACCACCGGCCCCAAGTCTGCGACCATGACCACTAGGCTACCGCGGCTACATAGAACTGTATACTTAATAACGTGCTTGAAACGATGGCATGACGACGCCGCCGCCTAGGAGGTATGATTAACTTGAAAGGGACATTCCTTTTTCAACGCATGCATGACAACAAATCATTATTTGACGCCAGATGATAAATTTGCGTATGATATAATCATTTTTTTTCATGTCAACAAATTTTCTCGATATTATATTTAATATCTGATATAACTGATATTATATTTAAAAAAATGAATAAATATTTTCGTGTTTGTAAATATTACTATATCTGTAATTCGGTTTTCACTACAGCATCATTAATACTCAAAAAATTAAAATTTAGACCACACTATCTATGTCAGGCTTATAACTAAGTCAAAGTTTCTATATTTTACACTTTAATAGTAAAAAAGAGGATGTTTCTTCCATTTCTTAAAAGGAAAATTTGATACAACAAACGCAAGGAACTGAGTGAGTGAGTGAATGAATGTAAAGTTTATTTGCGCAAGAGCCAGATATGGATATGCTGCGCCAAACAAGATTAAACTGTGCTCTATACGTGAAGTTGAAAAAAAGATAAGTGGTTGACAAGAATGAGGGTCGAAAATAGAGAAGGATCGCTAGGGTATCCCGGGAGTGCGTCACTCGTGTTTACCAAAGACAGTAAACCCCATGGGAAAGAAAAAGATCACTAAGGTGCCTCGGGGTCAGGATGCCCGTACTTACCTGAAGAAGGCAAGTCCCTGAGGTCCCCTGATATAATCCCCAGGGGCAGGGTGCCCGGCTATACCCCCAGACGCTGGGTACCCATTTTAGTCGCCTTTTACGACGTGCATGAGCTGCAGTGAGACTATTCTGTCATACTCGGTCACCACGCGGGTCACGCAAGGAACTAAATCACAATCTATTCTTTAATTATAGTTTGATATAAATATTATTGCATATTTAGCATATGGGAGTTATTGTTAATTAGCATATAGAATTTATTGTTATCAATTAAATAGTAATGTTATTTAAGAAACTATTCAAATAAAAGCTGAAGTTTATTAAATGATTCCAGAATGCTTTTTTACTTTTGCGTAATTAAGATCTATACGCTTTATATTATTAAAAATTTGCCGTTCAATTAAAAAAAAAATCCTTTTTTTCAGCTACACTGCCATGGCAGCAATTTAAAAAGTCTCCATCGGCATATTCCACCAGAAATTTTGCCGGAGTACTTAGGAGGACATCTACGCTACTCAAACGAAGATTACATTTCAAAAGTTTTAGAAAAAGAATCTTATATAGAAGACGTCAACAAGTACGGCTATCTAAAAATCAACAAATGATTGAAAAAGACAAGCGTATCACTATTTCGACCAACAACTACCTACAGATGGCAACTAATTAACTATTGCTGCATTAATAATTAACTATTGCTCTCTGCTACTATTGTGCTATGAAGTAATAACAACTGCTGTGTCTTAGGATTCATAAAATGCCGAGCAGAGTTTTGAAAACTAAAGCTTTTTTTTGTGTATTCTCTTGTACTCTTATTTAGAGTATTTATTTTGTGTTGTATGTAATGTTCTCTCTGTATATATGATGCATTTCAAACTGTCTAAAATAAAATTACATGAACAGCATGCCTTATTCGTGATTTTATGGCCAAATTGTTTTGCGAATTACAAAGTATGTTTTAAAACATTCAAAAATTCCGGCCATTTATGTCTTTAGTGTATTGGGTTGTTCAAAATGTGTGATTCATCCGATTTCAAAATTCTACATTTTCATTAATAAACGACACAGAATGATAAATAATACATAATTCAAAGAGAAAATATATAAAATTCTCTTTCAAGTGTTCGATATGAAATTATTTTAATTACACGCATAATGTCAATTTGATATGTAAATTCCTGCCAAATACGTTATAATTTGACAATTTTAATTCGTTATACCGCAGGAGAAATCCGTTGAAATCCGTAATTGATCACATAATTTGTGGGTAATGGGGGCGCATAACACATCAATCAATAACTCCCGAGACTAACATTGAAAACAACATTTTTTTTGCAAAATTTTTTTTTATTCATCAACATAACACCTTTTGTTAATCACCTTTTAG
>BMAW01048346.1:84104-122613 GCA_019974015.1 Nephila pilipes
GTCCATGGTCACGTAACGACGCAAGAAAACTTTTTTGTTGCGAGTAAATAGCGATAAACAGCTTTCTGAATCATCGACTCGTTGCTGTTTTTGTTCCATCGAAAGCAATCGCGGCACCCACTTGGAAAAAACCTTTTTTCATGCTCACTTTTTCATGAAGGATAGTAAATACACTTCCATATGATATCTGTGTCCTCTCAGCAATCTCACGGAGCTTCCCTTTACGATCTTTCATTATAATTTTTGTCACTTCACTCACATTTTCCGGTGTAACGGCTTCCACAGGTCTACCCGAGCGTTCCGCGTCATTTGTGTCGGTACGACCACGTTTAAACTCGGCAAACCACCGACAAATCGTTGCTTTTGATGGACAAGAGTCCGGGTAACATTTTTCAATCCATTGTTTCGCTTGCACGGTGTTTTTACCCATTAAAAAACAATGTTTTATCAGAATACGAAACTCGGTTTTTTCCATTTTTTAAACAAACTACAAAACGACTTTACTCCAACCTCGATAACTCAGCTGTTTCTGGTCCGATCGACTTAAAATTTTGACACGTTTCAAGCAAAGGTTAGTACTCTAGAAAGACCTGGTTACTGGTTTACTACGAGTGCCATCTCTGGGTTAGTCATGTGAGTTATTGATTGATGTGTTACACTATATCTTTTGCAAATCCCAAATAGAAAAAAAATAGTTTAGTTTTAGTTTAGTTTTTATTAACGTCCCACTAGAAGCAACACGAGGGCTATTGGCGACGGACCTCGTAATTTTGAGCCACGGTCAAGTGACGAGGACAACACCTGAGCTGGCACCCCCTCTCCTAACATCCACACCACGCCATGCCAAAGGGAGGACTTTGGGCCCCGAATAGATTTAACGTGCATCAGCCCCGGCCACACGGCGGGTCTTTGGCGGCCAAGGATCGAACCCACGACTGAGCGAAAACCGCCGGCCGCTAGTCCACGACCTTGACCACTAGGCTACCGCGGCCCCAAATAGAAAAAAATAGTATGGGTCATATCGGATAATTTAAGCAATCAGCTGTGTAATATCAAGTCCTCTCGTCCATTGCGATCGATTTAACGACGAGGTTGTTCCGCAAAAACTTCGAAAACAGCTTCAAAGAAATAATTTCACAAAGAAAGCCCGAACGTGCATCTATTTTTCACAATATAAAACTTCCACGAGTTCCCTTTATATTCATGCATTGTTCATCATTCTGGGTTGCTTATTTTGAAAATAACGAACTTGGAAATCGGATGAATTATTTTGAATAACCTGTGTATATAATGTGTGTGTCATATATAAATATATCTAAATATGTCATATGATAGAAAGCCCTTTGGATGAGGACAATTTGATCGAATTTATGACAGTACATGATAATAAAGAACTCGATAATGATGAAGTTCAGCTACTAACAGCTGATTCAATTCGTGAGGGCTTTAAATTTGCTACAAGTATGGAGCATTTTCATACTCATAATCCTGGCATAGAGTGTGCTTTAAAATTTCAACGTAATCTTAAGTTTTGTGTAGCAGGATATCAAGAATTATAAAAGCAACTTTAGAAACCAAAAAATAGCAGCTAATAACAGATTTTGAAACAACAACAAAAACCAACAGAGGTCGTTAATAACGAGCGAAATCCTTTACTTGAATTAAAGCAGACAATTGTGCTAGACATGTTTGACTCATCTACTGATGACAGCATTTTTGATCCAGTTCGTAATAAACGTGCACGCTTGTCATCAAGTAGCGATGAATAGTTCTTAGATAGTAGATTTATTTTTAATTTCAATTTGAATTTTTATATGTTGTATGTACCTATAGACTGAATTTTCATAGCACACTAATTTCAATTTTTTTGTAATAAAAATGAATTAATTTTGTTTCATATATTTGTAGTATGGATTTCATTATTTCTTTTTCATTATTCTAGTTTTTTGGGGGAAATGCAAAAAGTTTTTTCATCAAATACGATTTTGTAAAGTTATGGAACATATCCCGAAATTTACCGTATGCCGCATGTATTTTGTACACAAATTTTTTTGCACGGTTTTCTGAGGAACATATCTACCGTGTAAGAAAAGAGTTGGATGTATTTATAAATATATCAGAGAGAGAGAGAGAATGTACGTGGTATTTTAAGAGTATATTTTGTTGATGGGGATTGTTAGCCAAATAATTCTAGAATAATCCAGATATAACTGTCTAACGCCTCAACATAAAATATGCTATTTGTATTTTCCAAAAAAATTTGATGCTTCTTTTTTTTTTTTTTTAATTTTAAAATTATTTTGATATTTGTTTCTTCTACTTTTTAGATTAACACGTGTAACATTTTTTTTTTACTTATCTTAATTTTTAAATGTTTAATAAAAAATGATGGGATATTTTTCTTTAACGCAACTTGGGACAAACATTATAATTTTTTTAGTCATCAGAAGAGACTGAATTATTTCTGAATTTTTTTTTTCAAACTGAAATATGTGTGCAACTACTCCAGAAAAGTATCTCAATAACATGAAGTTTTAGTTTAGTTTTTTATTAACGTTGCACTAGAAGCAACACGAGGGCTATTGGCGACGGACCTCGTAATTTTGAACCATGGTCAAGTGACGAGGACGACACCTGAGCTGGCACCCCCTCTCCTAACATCCACACCATGCCACGCCAACGGGAGGACTTTGGGCCCCGAACAGATTTAACGTGCATCATCCCCGGCTATACGGCGGGTCTTTGGCGGCCAAGGATCGAACTCGCGACTGAACGAAAACCGCCGGTCGCTAGTCCACGACCTTGACCACTAGGCTACCGCGGCCCCTCAATAATATGAAACTTTCTCTAATTATAAATGAGTGAGTGATATTAAAGTTTTATGGCGTAAGGGGAAGATTATGCTGTTGGCTGGTTTTATTTACGTCGCACTAGAAGCAGCACAGGGGCTATTGGCGTCGGACCTCGTAATTTTAAATCTTGGTCAGTTAACGACACCTAAGCTGGTACCCCCTCTCCTAACTTCCACACTAAGCCAAGGGAAGGAGCCAGATGCGACTATGCTGTGCATAACAAGGAAAGGTGTGATCAAGACGCGTGAAAAAAAATCGAAAAAATAAAATAATTGTATTGTCTATAATTTTCATTTGTATGTCTAATTGCTCTGCTTCATTTTTTTTTTTGTTTGAATTATATTTTAATAAACAAGATAAAGATAGTACATATTTATCTTCAGAAGGCTTACTGTAATTCTCAATAAAAGTAGATTAGCTGTATATTTATAAATGTAACCCTATAACACAATAGGAAATAAATACACACGTGTTTGTGAGTGTCTAAGCACATGTCTGGCAATACTAATTATTCATTGCTTGATTTTCCACAGTCTGAGGAATTGAGCTCCGAGATATCAAATACTTCAAGTTAGAAACAGGTTGTATTGCTTTTTATTATAATAGTTTTACTATGGTTTATAACTTCTATTTGTAGGTTAACACTTTGCTATTTATCATGAAATGAATATGAAACTGGATTAGAATTTCTTATACATAATTTAATTTAATGAGTGAATAAAAAAAAAAGAAAGAAACTAAAAGGGAACAAGTTCATTTCAAACAAAATAAATTACGTATCCATTAAAAATATATATCATAATTTTTAAAACATACTATTTACGAAGTTTCTAGTTGTTAATAAGACTATTTTTGTGAAAGAGGTTTCTAGTTATATCCAGTGTTAATTTAGTTAACTTAAGGTTGACAGGGAGGGTCGAAAATAGAGTAGAAACGCTAAGGTATACCAGGGGTGCGTCACCCTTGTTTACCAAAGACAGTAAACCCCATGGGAAATGAAAAGATTAATAGGATGCCTCGGGGTCATTATGCCCGTACTTGGAGGGTCCCTGAGGTCCCCTGATATGATCCCTAGGGGAAGGGTGCCCAGCTGTACCCCCAGACGTTGTGTACCCATTTTAGTCGCCTCTTACGACATGCACGAGATGGAGTGGGACTATTCTGTCATACCCGATTACTCCTCGGCTCTCGATCGGGGATCGACTAAAAGCTGTTGGCACTTGAAGTGCTGCGTCTCGGGTGAATATACATACTGAATGAATTTTTTAATGGCTTTTAGTTACGTATTGAATATTTTTTTTAAAACTTTAATAGAATATATGTATGAATTAATTCAGCTGGATAAAATTATTTCTCTTCTAAGAAGTCCTTTATACCTACAAAAATACTACAAATTTCGTATGAAACTTAGGCAGAGGCAAAGAATATCTATGCGAAATATCAAATTTACTTCAATCCTCTAATTATCGCAAATAAAAAAAACTACAAGGTTGATTCAAGAACTCATAGTCTTCCCCCTAAATACAATCCAATGTTCTAGTAAATTCATATTGCCTCCGATTCCATTTCATTTGGTGAATTTGGCATCGCAGAAAATAAAACGATATTGTGGTAATCTATTGTATTTTGAACAAGGTTAGAGGACGAAGACGTGAAAGGGATTATCTTTTTCCTACGAGTAAAAGTCAAGGTTCACATGGCGCAAAAGTGCAATCTGACTAGGGAGGTGCCAAACAATATACATAGTGATCTAGACGTTTGAAAAAATTAAATGAAGAGGATGCAAATTGGATAAAAAGATGGAGGGTCGATTTAGTTTTAGTTTTTATCAACGTTGCATTAGAAGCAACACTAGAGCTATCGATGACGGACCTCGTAATTTTGAACCTCGGACAAGTGAAGATGATACTCGTGCTGGCACCCCCTTCTTCTAACTTCCACACCAAGCCAACGGGCGGACTTTGGGCCCTGACAGATTTAACGTGTATCAGTCCCGACTACACAGCGGGTCTTTAGTGGCCAAGGTTCGAAACCGCGACTTAACGAATACCGCCGGTCATGAGTCTGAAACCTTGACCACTAGGCTATCGTGGCCAGATGGAGGGTCGAAAAAAAAGGGGGTAGATCGCCAAGGTATCATGGGGACAAAACAATAGAACACTAGGGTACCACGGGGTCTTTATGCCAGAGTTAAACTAAAGAAGCCTCCGTAGGGACTCTTTCTCCTCTTTCTTTCAAATTGGAATTTGAAACAATTGTGAATTTCTTTTGGTAGGAATTTAAGTCGTTCTAGAGCTATTGGAGACATATCCCGCTACTATGGAGAGCGACAAGGATGACATCCGAACTTGTACCACCTCTGACAACTTCCACACAATACTATGCTAGACAAATGTAGTCTATTTTCTTTCGATGCGCTACAGCCATTATTCCACATGAAGATTATATATTGATCGATTGTTTATTAACACCGCACATGGAACCAACACGGGGGGGGGGGGAAAATTTTCAACGGTTTTCGTAATTTTAAGTTAAGTTTAGTTTTTATTAACGTCGTACTAGAAGCAACACGAGGGCTATTGGCGACGAACCTCGAAATTTTGAACCACGGTCAAGTGACGAGGACGACACCTGAGCTGACACCCCCCTCTCTCCTAACTTTCACACCATGCCAACGGTGTACTTTGGGCCCCGACAGATTTAACGTGCATCTTCGTAATTTTGAACCTCTGTCAAGTAACAAGGTCGACACATTAGATCTGGCACCTCCCTCTCCAAACTTTGACGCCCTACTAACTAGAGAACTTTGAGCCTCGACGAATTTAACGTGCATTAGCCCGCTACATAACGAGTCTTCAGTGACTCTTGATACAGAATTCACAATTCAACGGAAACAAAGTCGGCCACAAGTTCGCGACTGTGACCATTAGGCTATTGTTGCTTGTAAACCTCCAGACTCAGTTTATTTAATCTTGCGAAACTGACGTTTTGCTGTTAATCCGTCCTTTCCCATTCCTAGTTCGTTGGGATAATAACTTTAAAGGATTCTCGAGCCATTCGACTTTTAAATGTATCGCACTTTTACCTTAAAGATGCGTAAAGTTTTTAAGCAGTTTCCGTCATGGACTGAGGTAGCAATTCCAAAGGATTAACAATACATTCATGAAACCAAAATGGCTGATAGGCGGGAGCTTTAAAACTTAATTTTATTTTGTCAAATGCTATATTGTGCTTAATTTTTAAGAGTGTGACAGTGGGGTTTTATAGCGTAAGAGCCAAAGCAGGCTATGCTGCGCCAAACATTTGTTAAAATCCATTACAACTACATTATTTCAGAAATACGAAATAAACACAGCGTAATAAAAAAGGAGAAACTTCAAATATGGTACGAACGATTAATTTGTCTTATAAAAGCAAATAAGTTAGAGGTTTTCCTCCAACCATTAAGAATACGAAAGTCTAAGTTTCACGTGCAATGTCCTGAACGTTAATTATGAATTTTACTAATTGAGTTAATATTAGAATGCTCATTTTACTGTAGGAGAATACAACGAAAATACCATTCTAAAATGGCCGGGAAATCCATTATTGCATTCAATCAAAAAATCAAATGAGTGAAAACAAAAAATACGAGTTATTTAAATTAGAAACTTGACGTAAATAAATCTGATAGAGAATAATGAAGTAATGGAACATTTAAATTTTTCGAGGACAAAAATGACAAAACTTCGCAAAAATGATTAATATTCATTTAAAAAATTCATAGATCGTATTATACACTAAAAATAATTAGTCCAGATAAACTAAATACAACAATTGAAAATAAGTTAAAATACAATATTTTCTCTTAATAAAAACTAGTTTTAGACTGCAATATTGACATCTGAACCGATAACGTTAAAAATCCATCATTGTTCTTCAAACATTCCTTCATTGTTCAAACCTTAGCAAATAATTCATAAACACGACCAATAAACAAAATTATTTGAGTTCCTGGGTCTCTTATCACGAATACGAATGGGTGAGTTACTTTGAACAACATGGACTTTCTTGTCCAGACTGATAGACTTGGAGTTTTCGAAGAATTCAATGGTATATCAAAACCTTCTTCAGTCACGTCCATATAAGTTTTATGATACAATTCACCAAGAGACGAATATTTATTTCTAAACATTGCGCTGAGGTCATCAGGGTCAGGTTTAAAAGATTTCATACCATTTAAACCATAAAAGCATTTCGATAAATATGCCGAGCTTTGGAATTCGAACTTAGGAATATATACGGTCATGTTTGTTCGTTGCATCTTGGGGAGGTCTTCAGTGACCGATCTCTCTAAATCTACTTCTGTCTCATAGATTCCATCTATCGACTTTGGCAGAAAGATATACATGTTGAGTTTTTGATTCTTAAGAGGTAGTTCCAGAATTCGATGATAGGTAGAGCTGTAATGTTTCAAGGAATGCATCATGAACATCATCGGAATTTCCCTGCATTGGAGAGAAAGTATATTGATAGAATTAACTCTTAGATCGGAACCAAAGTATCATTTTGAATTCAAAGTTTCGTGGGCCAATGGTCAATTAAGTATGGTTCAATGCAATTAAAATCTTAAGGTTATATTATGAAGTTTCTAAATGAGAATATTCCAATGATATTTTGAGAATTGCAAACGAGTGAAAAATTAATACCATCTTTATTATTTATTTTGGAATACTACATATTCTCATTGTACTTTTTTAACTATATGTTCAGAAACAAGACAAATATTTAAAATGATTTATCAGTAAAATGTTTGAAGTTCATAAATTAACTCTATTCTTTTGACAGAATCTACTATATGTCATTCCTTTTGAACCTGAATTTAAGGACGCTTTCTACACAACCGTAATGAACTATCCACCAGAAGAAATCGCATAACCTTTACAAATCACATTAATATGTTCACTTTAATAATTCAACGTGTTGTCACCATTTCATCTGGCTCTTAAGTTTTGTCACTATATGCATTAATTGCTTATTAACGACGTATCTAGAACCAACACAAGGGGTATTGGCGAAGAACCTCGTTAATCTGATCCTCGGTGAAATGAGAATGACGACACCATCTCGTTTCCCCAACGAGTCTTTGTCCAAACTTCCAAAACACGCCAAGGGAACCTTCAGCAGATTTAACGAACATCAGTTCTGCTAAGTGGTGGGTCAGCGACATCAGGGCTCGAACCTACAACTCGACGAAAACAACGCCGGCTGCAAGCCCGGGACCATGACCACTTGGTTACCCCGGCCACCAACGCGAGAACATAGTCCATCGATAGATTTCGCATGCAACAGCCCACTTCACGGCGGGTCTTCGATGACATCACGATTTCAGAGAGTGATGGTGGAAATTAATAGCGCAAGAGCCAGATGTGGCCATGATGCTCCAGACAAGTCGTAAATGTAATCTAGACATTTGAATGAGTATGTGATAGTATTTGAAATGATGGAAAAACCAGCCTTGATTCGACAAACAAAATAAGCGAATGAGTGTTCTCTTAAAGCTAGAAAAGTATAAAGATGCAATCTAGACGTGTGAAAAAATTGAAAGAAATTGGTTGACAAGGAGGGTTGAAGATAGAGAAGAATTGCTAGAATGTCCCAGGACGCGTCACACGTGCTTACCAAAGACATTGATTTAGTTTTGGTTTTATTAATGTCGCTCTAGATGCTACACGGCTAATGGCGACAGACCTCGTAAATTTTATACTCTGCCAAATGACGAGGAGGACACCCGTGTTGGCACCCCTTCTCCTAACTTCAATACCACGCCAACGTGAGGACTTTGGGCCCCGACAGATTTAACGTGCATCTTTAGCGGCCAAGGATCGAACCCGCGACTGAACGAAGACCGCCGGCTACGAATTCGAAACCATGACCATTAGGCTACCTCGGCCACACAAGGCTCGAACCCACAACTCAACGGAAACCACCGCCAGCGAGTCCGATGCCTTAACCACTTGGCTACCGTAGCCACGTATCCAGACTCGAACCCGTGACTCGACATCAACCTCATGGGAGGGGAGAATATCACAAGGATGCCACGGAGTCAGGATGCCCGCACTTACCCAAAGACAAAGTCTCCGAAGTCCCCCCAACCTGGAGGACCAGTCCCCTGATTTAATACCCAGTGTCAGAGCTCCCGGTTATAACCCCAGACATTGGGTACTCATTTTAGTCTCCTCTTACGAGATGCTTGAGCTACAGTGCGACTATCCCTTCCCGACAAGTCATCGAATGGGCGGCATCATGATTTGAGCCATCTATCCGATGGAAACAAAGCCGGCCGAGCTCGCAACCATAACCACTCTTCGACTGCTGTCGTTTCCACTGATGGAACAATTTGAAATTATTAGGATGTCTTCTACAATAGATCCACTAATAATCAAGTTTATTTTCGTACTTTCTTGTACTACGCTTCAACGGTCATACACAACAGCTATCGGGGTCCACACTTCCCATAAGTGAGTAGAAGAGATTAAACAACAAATTCACAAATGTACTTACTTAGCCTTATTTATCATTCCACGGTTGTAGAAGATTTCTGCTGAATTTTCGTAAGGAGAAAACTTGTATTTCCAAGCGGATTTGAAATATATTACATTTAGTGCAATCACTTCCTCGGATGAGCGAATGTCGTCCATGATATATTTGAATCTATTGTTTGTGCGAGTAGCTACCCACTTGTTCAATCGTTTAAACGTTTCTCTAGCAGAATCTTTGGCGCCAATAACCGTGTAAGGAACCTGAAAGAATCCTTCTGCAAGGTGTTTAAAAGCGGGAATCAATTCGAGTTCCCGTTTAACCAGAATTGTGCTTGTGCTATTGAAGAGGTAGGGCTTTGTGCCTGGTCTCGGAAAGTACTTGTTCATCAGCACATAAAAAGTTTGCATTACATCCAACTTCGTTAAGTTCCTTTTTGAGTAACCCAAAACTTCTGCAAATACCTATTCGAGATAGAATACATCATGAATTATTACTAATGAAATATGTAACATTTAGATTTAACCGACTGTTTTAGCAAAATTTGAAACTTTTTTTTAAAAAAAGATTGCGTCTTTTATATATTTGTTTTCAAATGTGTTCGGTGATTGGGCTTAAATAATGAGCGAGAAGTTTAAGGGCGCAAGAGCCAGATACTGCTATGCTGTGTCAAACAAAGTGTAACTGATCTAGATGAATGAAAAAAAAAATGGAAAAAGATTAAAATCGATTAACAAGGAGAGTCTAAAATAGAGTAGAATCACTAGGGTATATCTGGAGCGCGTCACCCATGTTTACAAGAGACCGTGAACTCCATAGGAAAGAAAATCACTAGGATCCCTCGGGGTCATGATGCCTGTGCTTACCTGAAGGAAAACTACTGAGGAATCCCAAATAGGGAGACGATTCCCCTGATATAATCTCCAAGGGCAAGGTGCCCAACTGTACTCCCAGACAAACCCGTAGTGGACTGTGTGCGGAGCGGGGGGGAGTCTCGAAATATGTACTCCCAGACACTGGGTACCCATTTTAGTCTCCTCTTACGTCATGAATGCGCTACAGTGGGGCTATTCTTTCACACCCAGTCACCGCATGGGAGGGACCCTCCTAATGGACTGGAAAAGAATCTCTAGGATGCCTCGGTTAGCAAGTGTGAGTGAATGTAAAATGTATAGGTGCAAGAGTCAGATATAGCTATGATGGGCCAAACACGATTTAACTGGTCTAGACATGAAGAAATTGAAGAAATGACAAAAATAATTGGTTGACAAGAAGGAGGGTCGAAAACAGAGAAGGATCGCTAGGGTAACCCGCGTTTACCAAAGACAATAAACCCCATAGGAAAGAAAAAGATAGCTGGAGTGCCTCGGGGTCATGATGTCCTTACTTACCTAAAGAAGGCAAGTCCTTCAGGTCCCCTGATATAATTCCCAGGGGAAGGGTTACCGTCTATACTACCAGACGTTTGGTCTATACCCAATACGTCTATACCCCTAGACCATTTTAGTCGCCTCTTACGATATGCATAAGCTACAGTGGGACTATTCTGTCATTCTTGGTCACCACATGAGTCATGCCTCGGGTTAGAGATGTCCGTTCTTAACCAGAAGAAGACAAGTACGGGAAGGCAGAAGCCACTTTGGAATGTCATATTAGCCAATTGACTTTGATTTTCTTATACAACAGACATTCAAAAAGTTACATTTGTTCCCCTATAGATGACAGCTTTACGAAACAAGCGAGCGAATGTAAAGCTTTTTGGCACAAGAGTCAGATTTGGCTATGCTGCGCCAAACAAGGTTTAACTGTGGTGTAGACGTGAAAAAAAAAAGACAAAAATTTGTTCACAAGAAGGAGGGTCGAAAATAGAGGAGGATCGCTAGGATAACACGGGGCTCTGAAACAAGAGCGAAGCGTTTTCAGACAATAGAGTTCCACGACTTCCAACGTTGGAATTTCATTCAGTTAAGGGCAATCGTTGCTGCATAGCGAGAGAAAAAAAATGGCGCGTCAGCCGGAAACTTACTCGTGTTGAAGTACGTGGAGCAGTACATTTTTGTGGGCAAAACGTTTCACAAGTACGGAAGTTTATTGCGAAATATGGGCAGTGTATGGGTCACATGGATTGTCATGTCCAATGTTTGTGAAATGGAGCCAGCTGTTCGCAGATAGTAGCACAGACTTAACCGATGCGCAAAGGCAAGGAAGACCAACAATGGTAGGCATTTCAGACATTGCAGCTCGTGGAATTCTCAACAACCGTAATGTTAGCAACACACATATTACGAAGTTTCCATTGACCGTCTTCCAATGATGACCACCTTCAGACAACAGTTCCAAGCTGGCTCTAGGGCCAAGGATCGATTTTCTATTGTCAGGGCATCAAACGATTTGTACAACGTTCCAATGAATGTCTGCAGAGACTTGGGGGTTATGTAAGGAAATAGTGCACTGTATAAATGTTATTGCATTGTAACTCGCTTCTCAATAAAGTGTTTTGGACTATATTGATAGTTTTACTTTTTGGAAGCCCCTATTATAAGTGTAGTCTTTCTCTCTAATTATGTTAAAAACAACCTACGTTACCTTTCTCTTAGTACCATATCCGTCTTAAAAATCATGATTTTAAATACAAATCTTTTGAAGGAATTTCCTACTGACAAACACTAAAATTATAAAAGAATACATTAGAAACTTAATTGAATAAAGGAAGACAAAGTTGGGCTGGCATCTCCCTCTCCAAACCTCCACATCAGGCCAACGGGAGGACTTTGAGCCTCGACAGATTTAACGTGAACATCCACGGCTACACGATTGGTCACTCGTGACGTCAGGGCTCGAACTTTCAATTCGACGCAAACAACTCCGCCGTGTGTCCGCGACTATGACCATTAGGCTACCGCTTTCACTGTATACTTATGTATTTGTTTGTGCAAAGAAAATCTGATACATATTTAGGTGCGAGAAATTAGTAATCAATACTGTAGTTACGTTCGTAATTCATGTACTCTCCTCTAGGAACATTTTTCATAAAATGCAATGCATTTATAAATTTGCACTGTACTTAAAAATATGAACCCAAGCATAATTGGTTTCAAAAATTAGAATTTAATAAAATTTTAAATGTTTTAGTTTTATACGAATTTCCATTAATTTTTAAATATTGTGCAATTCCCGAATTTTGTGAGAGTTTTATTTTCACTGTGTACAGGAAAAGACCTCATTTTATAATGTAGAAAATCTCAGCTATGTGGATAATTGAGGAAAGTACCGTTGATTGAAGAAAGTACCAGAACACACAAAATTTACATTTTGAAAAAAAAAAAAAAAAAAAAGGCAATTGTAAATAATTTTCTGTACGGTGTGGCGCATTTGTATATTTATAGTTTTAAAATTAAATTTTCTAGAATTTTCCATCAAATTCTCATAATATATCTATTGAACGAGCGAAGCTCCATCTATGTTTTAACAGCTAAATCATGCAAAATTTGAAAATTTTAAGTGTATCTATTAGTTTAAAGTTACAGTAGCGAAGTTCAGTCGGTGTTGCTTTCTTTATAAAGCTGATATCAAAAATAAAAGTTAAATATTTTTTTTTAAATCTGGAAATAAGAAATTGCTTATAAAACAAGTGTAACTGAATGGTCACAGTTTTACTTCATACCTTTTCCGAGTATCCTCGTAGACCAAAATGAAAGGAGCTCAAAACATGCATGACGGACATAGGACAAATATTAATATTTGTCGCGTCATTATAATTCCAGCATGAATAAAGTTGAAACGCAAATTCATTTATAGCTTTGGACATTTTTAAAACGTTGAGAGACTCGAAGAACACCGGAACTCCGCCATCGCTCCCGACAGTAACTGTACACGACAGAGCACACACCAAAAGTATTTTTAGAATGTTCATCTGTAAAAATACAAAAAAAAAGTTAGACACACAAGGTTTAATATAACTTAACGACTTAAAACTTTTTAAGCGTAATATTTTATCAAGTGAATAAAAAACATTACTATTTGCGATATGAGTATTAATATCAAAGTCATGTATGTTATTTTTAATAAAAACTTAAAATTGAAAATTACTTCTATAAAATTTAACAAAGAATTAATCAAAACTTATAATTACTACTATACTTTTGTATACATACAGTGGCTCAAACAATTGAGGATACACCTTACTTTCACTTGATAAATCCAACTTTTAATTAAAATAACACATTAACTAGAATAGAAGACGTATTTTTACTTTTACACGTAATAAAAGGGTTAATTTACAGTAAAAATAACGAAAATCAACAAAAAAATATCTAAAATTAAAAGTTTCACAAATATTTGAAGTAAACATAGGCAGATCTTTACCTCAAAAAATTAAGGATACACCAATGAAATTTTTTTCGATATATTACATGCATAGACAGTATCAGTATTTTGTTGCATGTCCTTTGGCTTTTATAATGTCCTCCAAACGTCTTGGTACCAATTCGACCAATTTTTAGTGGTATCTGGAGATATTTTATCCCATTCTTCTTGTAACACTTGCTTTAAATGGGCTTTGTTTCTAATCTGGTGTTTTTGGACCGCTATTTCTTGTGTGGCCCACAAATTTTCTAAGACATTAATGTCAGGGGACTGTGGCGGTGTGTGCAATTGCTGTTTACAATGAAAAAGACACCACATTTTGACATTACGTGCCGTGTGTTTGGGGTCGTTGTCGTGCTGAAATATAAAATTTCCATCTAAATCCAATTTTTGTGCACTTTCTTTAAGATTGTTGCGGAGTATGTCTATATAAAGCTTATGATCCATTATACCATCTATAAAAACTAAATTTCCTACCCCATTTGCAGCCATGCAACCCCAAACCATGACGGAGCCACCACCATGTTTAACTGTAGGACGTAATTTTTTTGGATCCAAAGCGGTGTTCGGCTTTCTCCAAACGGTGTGACGACCATCGCTTCCAAAAATGTTGAATTTACTTTCATCACTAAATATAACTTTCTTCCAAAAGTTTTCTGTCTTCAACTGATGAGTTTTTGCAAACTCCAAACGCTTTTTCTGATTTTGTAAGCTTATGAAAGGTTTCTTTCTAGCTACTCGACTGCTATATCCAGCATGTCTAATCACATTTCTCACAGTTTCAGCACTTACACTTCTGCAGATTATTCGAGAAGTTTCTGCAGCTAGTTTGACTGCACTCAGTTTAGGATTAATCGATATCTTTTAAAATTTACCTTTTAGCTACATCACTCAGAATACTTTTCCTTCCTCTTCCACTCTTATTTTGAATTAATCCATCCCGTTTAAATTTCCCAATGATTTTCTGGACACATGAGTGACTTCTACCGACAATTTCAGCTATTTCACGATAAGATTTTCCCTTCTTAAATAACCTTAATATAAATTTTCTTACATCAATACTAGTCTCTTTACGAGGATCCATTTTCCATTTAAAATTACAGCTTTATATTCTCATAACCAACCTCAAAAGACAGAAATAACAGTTGAAAAAGTTTAGGATAAAATTTCCCAAACTTTAGTAGCAAGCAAAAAGAAATCAAGTGGTAGTTAAACAAAAATTTCATTTGTGTATCCTCAATTTTTTGAGGTAAAAATCTGCTTATGTTTATTTGAAATGCCTCTAAAAAGTTTTATTTTAGATTTTTGTCGTTGATTTTTCTTTATTTTTACTGTTAATTAAACCTTTTGTTATGTCTAAGAATAAAAATTCGTTTGCACTTCTGGTTAAGGTGTTATTTTGATTGAAAGTTGGATTTATCAAGTAAAAGTAAGGTGTATCCTCAATTGTTTGTGCCACTGTAGATTAAATTCAAACTTGTCTTAAAACTCTTTTGCTTATTTATTGTACAAGAATATAATTGTGAAAATACCTTCTTTTCCAAGTGTGTCTATGTAATGAAAGGTTTATTAATATTAAAGAACTTAGAATAATTTTTCAGCAATCATTTTTAAAAATGTCTGTTCTTGAAAACAATTATTATCACAATAAAAAAAAATTGGTTTCATCCGATAGTCGCTATAAGTACATAAAATTTTAATCTCTTAAAATACCGATGAAAATTAAATTCAAATCAACTGAAGAGAAATTGAGCGCGCGTGTTTCATATCGCGTCCGAGCATGGAAACGTTAGTAGTGTCTGAAGTATCAAAGGAGAGTTTGACAGGTGTGTCAAACTCGCCCGCTTAAATCCTGCAGTTTTAGCAGTAAATCCGTCAATGAGCATAGTGGCGAGTCCCAGTCATAGAGAGATCATTTCACACCTCATTTCGCAAGTTTAAAATTTGGGGACCTTGAAGACTGGGAGTGTTTCAGTATTGTTCATATGTTCGTTAAACCACACTTGCGCTCGCAACTACTGCCCGACTCCTCTAACTCGAGGTAGTCGGGATCCATGGGTACTAAACAGCTGTGCAAGTACACTGCGAATTAAAGTACTAATATAAAATGGGCGAAAAATAAACTACGAACTCGACGAAAACAATTCCGGCCGCGAGTCCGCTACCATTAGGCTACCACGAAAAAAGAAAGATCAGATGTTTGTAAATTTGTGTTTTCCGCTGTCATAACCTTTTCTCTCGGGACATTTCTTTAGCATTATCAACAAACTAACCAATTTTATCCTCATTTTTTCACCATCTTCGTGGTTTAGACTTGTGTAGATTAAGTTCAGGGGCAATATACGTTCCATCTTGTCTTGCCCCTTTTTCGAATTGGTTTACATCTAGTTTTTCCTTGATCATACAAGTCTTGTTTACATTTACATTCCTTACACATTTATGACGAAAATTACCTACACAATAATAGTCTTCGCAACTCTTAAGATTTAACCGATACAAAATGGTTAAACGTACAGCTAATCACATTGATCACTAAACTTATAAAAATAATTTTACAAAAAAAGTGCAAACTGGAACACTTCACTCTGAAATAGTAATTCGTATCTTCATAGATATTAATGTCTGCTCTTAACAGAAAGGCGTGACATTATGGATATAAAAATTAATCCAAATTTCATAAAACAATTATGCCGCCACAATGTCCAAGATTGATATCTCAAGCCATTGCTTATCGAGGAAGCTACAGTAAAACCGCGTGTAAAGCAGATTCTCATGTTTCTAAACCACCCGTTAAAGGGATACGAAAGTATTACCGATGTAGTGATGCATTATCCACTTGGAAAAGTGCATAATGCTTGAAGAGCTTCCAGCTCTTGGTGAAATCTGGTAGGCTCGGGCCATAGAACAGCGGGACATGCCCTGAAGTCTAGCGATTACTGGTGCAGAACATTTTGTCCCATCTTGCCAAAGCAGACATAGATTCCTATCAGAATTTACTACATCGCTGGCTTTGTTACTGGAAATATTAGTCAGCGTATTAGACGAATTTGATATAAATAACCCATGACACTCGTAGTCCTCGTTCCAATTTATCTGGTCGCAGCTCAAGTATATAAAATTATTAGTCTTTTCTGGATATAATTAATTTTTAGTTTAGTTTTTATTAACGTCACTCTAGAAACAACACGAGGGCTATTGGTGACGAACGTAATTTTGAATCTCGGTCAAATGGCGAAGATGACCCCCTCTCCTAATTTCCACACCACACCTACGGGAGGACTTTGGGCGCACAACAGATTTAACGTGTATCAGCCCCGGTTACACGGCGAATCTTTGGCGGCCAAGGATCGAACCCGCGACTGAACGAAAACCGCGGCCACGAATCCGAAACCATGACCACTAGGCTACCGCGCCTACTTTTCAGGATATAAAGAATGTTTATTATTAACGTCGCACTTAGATTCAACATAAGAGCTATTGGCGACAGACATCGCAATTTTGAACCTTGATCAAGTGACGAAGGACGACACCCGAGCTGGAACCAAACTTCCGCGCTACGCAATTGGGAGGACTCTCGGAATCGACAGATTCAGTTCCTCTAGGCGGATCTAAAGCGACATCGGGTCTAAAAATCCTCGACTCAACGGAAACTACGCCTGCCGAAAGTCCGCGATGATGACCACTTGGACATTACGACCGTGAAATTTGATCGGAGATTCATGTAGTATATAATTACAAGTAGGTGCAACAGATGTTATCAGCTCGGCATATGATAACATGCAAACCGCTAACAATTATCAAAGTTAGAAAAGTGATAAAAAGCGGAACCAATAACAAATGACATTTTCGTTTGTTGTCTTTTTTTTTTTTTTTTTTTTTTTTTTTTTTGCGTGACAAATCTAAAAATGTGATGAAAGTGTAAAGTTAAGTAAATTGTGGGCAGCGCATTAATTGAATGTACAAATAATTGAACCAAATTACATTTTTTTTTCCATTTTAGAAGGTATATGTTTGTTTATAATAGAACAAGGTTCGCTCTTTTCAAATAAACTTCAGATACAATTTGTACTATTAAGCTTACAAATTTTAAAGTTATTTTAGACCTATCGGTTTCAGAGGTTCCAGTTTATTAGAACAATTAACGTGTATTTTATTTTTGAAGAATATATACAGAGACAAACATGCTAATTTGAAATTACTCGAGGTAACCCCATTATGCTCTACGCATCAGGTGAATCATTTAAGTTTCAATTGCAACTGTCAGTCGGGTAACGTTGCTTTGTTGTTGAAAGCAATGTTATTTGAGTTTATGTAATTTTGTATGAGAGTTCAAAGGAGATTTTTCAAAATGCTTGGAAATTCTTAAGATTGAAAGTGTAATATAAATAACATTTGATGCGAGGGGGGGGGGAGGTGTCCCTCGTAATTTTCTCATCTCAAATGGGTAAATTGACATAACTATTAATAGCTCGAAAAGAACTAAAACAATTATGGCGCTAATGGATTAATTAACTTTCCGAAATATTTTTCTCGTTGCGAATTCCAATTTTTATCAGAATTAGCCAAAAATGGCAATTTTAACTTCCGTTCCAAATTTTATTCGAATCCATTCTTATTAGTTCTAGAGATAGTCAAAAAAAATTGTTTGGTGACGTATACTACATTACTTCACACCAACTAGGTACGTTATTTTCCCGTATTTCTTGACGTCAAACGATATACGATTAATGAATTAAAACTGTTCGTTGGAATACGGCCCATTAAGATTCTGCAATATCCGACCATGACTTTGATATTCCCAGGAGGATATTTATAATTTAAAGCTCTTATAACACGAAGAATTCAAGTTCATTCAAAATTTGGAATGATTCAATTCTTTCTCTCATGATTGTATTTAAAGTCCACTTTTTATATTGATATTTTTCTCGTACTTTTAGAATTAACATACTCAGTTATATAGTTTGGTGTAAAATACTTTGAGATAATTTTTTGTCAATTCCGACACTTATTTATTGTTAGGAGTCATTTTTTGAACAGAAGTAGTTAAATAGAATTTCGCAATACATGAAATTCAGGATAATTTGAAAATCCAAAATCGGATAAGCGAGAAAAGAAAGCTAATTCTATTACTCAAAAATGCTTGGCTGGATTCTATTTTAGCCCACCCTTAGGTGACAAAAAGCAAAATGGCAATGTATACAGATAGATGCGCTAAATTGGCACACCTACTAATGCAATTCAAATAGAATCTACTTTATAGCAACCCTACTTTTGGCTAATTTAGCGCCCGTTTTCGTTTTCTATCGCATATGTGGGCAAAAAAAGGTACTAATTTTTTTGAAAGTTAATTGACTACGTTAATAAATCAGTTAACTCTATATAATTCAGTTCCTTTTGAGTCATTAACATTCAAACTGATTTTGTCCAGATGTGACGAGAATTTCGAAAGTTATTAAAGATGTTCTATTTTCTTAAGGACTGTACAGAAATCCAAAGGAAAATCTGATAAGCTATAATGAAAATGTATCTCCATCTTAAAATGAAACTTACCTTTCAGTAACAAAATTTCACAATTTGTTGAAATTTAATGCAATAATATCAAATGTCTCACTTAAAAATGCTATCTTATCTCAAGAATATCTCGTAAATACTAGCAAACGAAGAGATAATGTTGAGGATTCATTCACATATTAGTAATACTGTCCACGATTAAAATTTATAAAAACACATGCAAACAGAAAATTGTCAACAATGCCTTCAGAATTTTATACAAGATAATTTTAAGTAGTAAAAGTTTATCACAGGTTTGGTTCATAATAAGAATACTTAAAGTTTTTTTTTTTTCTTTTCAAAGTACTTTGATTGGTTAATTTGAATTTATATTTGATTGATAGTTTATTAATTTCATATTTAGAAGAAACATTAAGGCTATTGACGACGGACCACTTCATTTTGAAACATGATCAAATGTCGCAGACGATATCTAAGCTAACAACACAATCTTCAAGCTTCTTCACCACGCCAACTTGAAGACTTTGAACCACAATAGTTTTAAGGTGGATTATCACTTATACTCGATGAGAATTTAGTGGAACCGGGGTTTGAACACTCGGTTGGGCTGAAACGATGCCATAGCCACTTGACTAACCCGGCATCTTAAATCAATGCAGTTCTACGTGAAGGGCTAATGGTGATAGACCTCATAATCTTCAACCATGATCAAGAAATGGTAGTGACACTTTATATGGTATATCACATTTGTACTATATCATATTTCTTGGAGGCTTTATTGTAATTAAACATGCACATTAATCCTTATTATTCCTTATAATAATTTAACGGTGAAACAGAACTCAGATTCTTATTATCCAAGATTTAAGCCACAATTGTTCGAAGGAATATCATTCAAAAATGGAATAGTTCCTAAGGTTTTACTGCCCCAATATCTACAATGCGCTTCTGGAGGATTTCTAGAAAACATTCGATTTTACGCGTAGCATTCTCATTTTTTTTCTTCTCGTGTGCAATGATTCTCGTACCCCCAATTCGACTTGACACGATTGGAATATCACCAGCATTCTTTTAGCAACTTCATTTGGCTACTTCAGAAAAGGGCGCGATAACCTAGTGGTCATGTTCGCGAACTCATGGTCCGCAGTATTTCAGTCGAGTCCTAGGTTCTAGGCCTGGTGCCACAAGAGACTCGTCGTATAAAGCAGCTAATGCACATATAATCTGTTGGGGCTCAAAATTCTCACGTGACGTCGAGTGGAAGTTAAGAAAGCTAGGTGCCGGCCGAGGTGTCGTTCTCGTCACATGACCGTAATTTAAAAATTAAAATGGCCATCACCAATAATCTCATGTTGCTTCTAAGGGTGATGTTATTCGACAATCAATCAACCAACTGTCAAAAAAAGCTATCAACCTATCGAGTCTACTGAAAGTTGTGTAGAATAAAAGAAGCTGCTACACGTTAAAGAGACATGAATTTCGTATCTTCTCTTGATTAATGAATTGATTCCTTATTAACATCCCAATTATAAGCAACACGAGGACTATTGGAGATGGACCTCTTAATTTTGGGTCTCCATTAAATGACGAGAGTGATTGATAGTATTTTAATGGCGCAAGAGCCATATATGGGCATGATGTGCCAAGCAAGGTAAAATTGAGATCTAGACGTGTCAAATGACGAGAACGACACCTCAGCTGATACCCATCTCCAAACATCCACATCATGCCTAAGGGATGTCTTGGAGCCTGGATTATATTTAACGTGCATCAGCTCCATTATATGGCGGGGACTAAAGATGAATCAGGACTCCAACCGACGATTCGATGGAAATAACCCTGGCTATTGTGGCCGCCACTTATCGACAAAAAAGTCATTCATCCAATAATTGCACATTGAAAATTATTTTTGTTTCAGATTTTGAATACTTTTTACGCGTCTCAAAAATCACTAAGCTTTAGTTGTTGTTGTTTTTTTAATGTTTGAAAAACAATTTAATATTTTTATCAATTTTTAACCCCGGATTCGTATTTGTAAGACATCGCTTTATTATGTATTACTTTTTGAATTAATTTTATTCTAATTAGCTGACTAAAACCTTAGTTTCTTTTGGAGGAAAAAAAAATGGCCTTGCACGAGTACTTCCTACAATAACTGTATTCTTATTCCTTAAAATTGTAAGAAAATTAGGTTTCTTGTTATCGGTTTCTTTTGAATATTACTCAATTTTCATCTTTCACCGTCATTCTTTTTTTCTTCAAAATTTTAGTACTGATGGTCATTGTTTAACAAGGTTATATGTTTTTTCCTACAGAATATTTCACTCTTTTTTTTTTCTCAGTGATATTCTTCCAAAATAAGTAAATAAAACTTATATCCCAAATTCAAGGATACGATGCTGATTCAAGTGAGTGAAAGAGTGAATGTAAAGTTTAACGGCGCAAGAGCCAGATGTGGCTATTCTGCACCAAACAAGATTTAACTGTGGTCTAGACGTGAAAAAACTGAAAAAAAGGCAAAAATTGATTGACAAGAAGGAGAGTCGAAAATAGAGAAAGAACGCTAGGGTATCCCGGGAGAGCGTAACCCGTGTTTACCAATGACAGTAAACCCCATAGGAAAGAAAAAGATCACTAGGGTACCTCGGGGTCATCGATGATGATTCAAAATTAGGGGTTCATTCTCAATTTTACGAAGGTAGACAAACAAGTTCCAGTTTTTCAAGATAAATGGCATTTTTAAAACAAGCTACTATTACCATTTTGCTCTGTCATCTGTAAACAAATCTGACTGTAATTCATAGGTTACTCCGGATTTGGAAGCCATTTGTTGCCAATTGATTGGTGCCGCGTCCCATCATCGTTTCATTTTGCATCGAATTGTCACCATTAATGAGATTTGGATTTGTCCTTATATATATTTGAAACTAAGCTACAATCGAAGTAATTGATGACTTTTGGTGAATCTGCTTCAAAGAAAGCGAAGACGATCTCATCGACCGGAAAAGTATTAGTAATGATTTATGGGAGGCGAAGAGTGTCATGCTCGTGTATTTCGTGGGAAAAGAGAAAGCGATCAATGGATAGCACTCCAGTGTGATGGATAGCACTATTCCCATACCCTATTCATAAAAAGGGTAATTCTTGAGCCACCTTCGTGTTCAATGAGAATCTAGCTGTCTTAACGGTAATTGTTTTTATGTGATTTGTCTTTGGTTTTGAGCATATACAAACTTTATTTCGTAGAATAGATTATGTATTATTGGTGAAGCCAAAGGTATATGAAGCAGTCGCGTTGTGGCTATTGTAACACATAAAAATTCCAAAACTGATGATACAAAGATCAAACGGAAAAATTAAAGTATTTATTCAAAATCTCCATGTAAAAAAAAAACTTTTTTTTATTATTTTATGACTAATTTTTATTTTTCTAACTGTGTTGCAATTGTAAAGTAGTTGAAAAAGAATTCGTATTGATAAATTATTTTGTAATTATTGTAAAAAACACATTCTTAAGGTACTCGATTAAGTTTCATTTAATTACCTTTCACGGAAAGTAGAACTGTTGACAGCAATCAGCCTTATCATTACGTCATTTTAAGTTAAAACATTATTATTATAACCTGTTGCATTTTAAATATAAAATACATATAGTCCAAATTCAAATCCCATGTATTACTTCTACCAGTAACTAATGAATCCTGCGAAAAAGAAAAGTTGAGTGGATAAAAATGGTCTTAAAAATGATACTTGATCGAAGATATTTTTCTGTCAAGAGTTATTCGATTAAGGAAAAAATCATTTGGCAAAGATACTTAATATTTCTCAGTCAAATTATATTATGTATGAAATGATGAAACTGAATTCTTCTGATATAAAAATAAAAAAAAACTACATTCCATTCTTAAACAGAAATCTAAATACAACTGAATTTAACTCAATGAATACATTACACAATTTTTATGTTAAATTCTTCAATCGAAATCTTCAACGATTATATTTTGTACAATCAATTTAAATTATTTTCAAGCATCTAAGGCATTTTTTTTTTACCTATCTATGGTTTTATCTCTCCAATCGAGCTTACAAAGCTGATTGATAAAATAAATATCTTTTTAAAACATATCTCAAGTATCGGTTGCTGTTCCGCATTGTTATGCATTTAGCAAGTTATTAAAAAGTTTTTTTATTCGTCATTTTTTCTGAATTTTTGTAACATTTTATTATTCTATTCATCATTCAAGAAATTGCTATCAGTTTTTTTTTTCTTCCTATTGTGTTAGAATTCCCGCCTATCGGTGAAAGGAAATCACAGTTTTTCCGAGATATAGAATATCTATTTACATGAACGCGCCAATTTATCCGATAATTCTTTAATGCACAATTTGATTAACAACTTTCGAAATCATTTCAGTCGTTTGAGCTATTTAATTACCATATTTTTGTGACTAAAACACGCCCCTTTTTTTACGCAGAAAATTGACTTAAAATTATACAGGATATTCTAAGGATCCAAAGTTTAAGTTAAAATACAGTATATAAATAGAAATCCTCGTTTTAAAATGATACAAAAAAATTTAACATTTCTAAAGTGAATAATACATATTATTCTGTATATATACTACTTCAAGACTTGATAAAATATTTCTTTCTAAACTTTTGTTTGGCTTTATTAACGCCGCACTAGAAAGAGCATGAAAGTTATTGGCGACCTACCTCGTAATATTTACCTCTGTCAAGTGTCGAGGACGACACTGAACTCGAACCTCCCTCTTTCCTCTCCAAACCGTGCTGACGGGAAAACTTTGAGTCCCGTCAGATAGCGACCCATATATTTGAGACTTGTGATCTAGTGCGTCTCAAGGCCTGAAAAATCAGGTAATATAAACATATTACCTTATATTTCAGACCTTGAAACGCATCGAATAATAACTGGAGAAATAAAATATATAACATTATAGTAATTTATTTATTGGTTATAATATTCTGCATTAGCCAATAAAAGATTCAATGCAGTATTTTAAATATTTAATTGGTTCTTAGTACATAATACAATTATTACATAATTAACTTGTACATATTAGAAACCATAAACTTAAAAGCTTGTGTTCCTTCATTCTTTTCTTTGTTTATTATAAACAATGACGTGCTGAGGGAAATTTTATTATAATCATACCTCAAATTAATCAAGCATTTCCAGATAAATCCTGTCTTTTGTTAGAATACTTCAAACAAAACAAAGATAGTTAGCAAAGACAATATTTCATGATTTATCCATAAATATTCCATCACTGCTGTGGTCGCGGTAGCCTAGAGGTCATGGTTTCGCATTCGTGGCCGGCGGTTTTTGTTCAGTCGCAGGTTCGATTCTTGGCTGCTAAAGACCCGCTGGGTAGCCGGGGCTGAAGCAAGTTAAATCTGTGAGGGCCCAAAACCCTCCCTTTGGTATGTTGTGGAAGTTAAGAGAGGGGGTGCTAGCTCAAATGTCGTCCTCGTCACTTAACCGAAGTCCGAAATTACGAGGTCCATCGCCAATAGCCCTTGTGTTGCTTCTTGTACGACGTTTTTTAAAACTAAAAAATCCATACATTGCCAGATATTTGTAGCTATACAGATGTAAGCTTTAGGCCTTATTCCATTAACTCGCAGAAACAAGTAAACCTTCGCAGCGAGCGATATTAAAGTCGAGGATATGTGGTAGCTGAGTGGCCCTGTTCGTGATGTTGTGGTCGAAGTTGTTTCGATTCAATAGCGGGTTCATGTTCTAGTTCAGTTAAAGAATCGGCAGCATTTAACAGGGCTGATGCACGCTAAATCTAAAGAGGCTCAAACTTTTTCAGTTGACGTGGTGTGTCAGTTTGAAGAATGGGGTGCCAGTCGAAGTGTCGTCCTCGTTACTTGACCATGGCTCAAAAATACTAGATCAATTATTTCAAAAATCCTCGACAATAGCTTTCGTATTACTTCTAGTTCGATGTTAGTACAAAATCACCGAAAGAGGGGGGTTGGAATTCAGTTTCCTTTAAAGACTTGTCGAATAGAATAATGCAAGATATTGTACGTTAGGAGGAATTGAACATCAAAACTTTTCTATGCCGTGGACGGGTGTGGGTACGAAGACAGTGAGAAACCAATTCATGAGTTGTCTTCATCACTTGATTACGAGGTCTCATAGTCAAGTTTATAAGATAACTTTTGCAGTGAAACATTAATAAAATTAATTGAAACCCAGATTTCATCTAAGAATTTCATACAGAATAATTATGTCTTCCCATCGCCTATTTCGGCCCAACTCAAAGATCTGGCATTCGCAACCGATACATTATGACGAAGTCGATATCTGAACCCCTATCTCCCTCTCCACATCCATGTCACGTCAATGTCAGGTCAGATTTTATGTGCATCACCTCCTCTACACGATAGTCTTTGGAAAGACTTGATTCGAATACAAAACCCACATTGGTTACAAATCCATTATTTCACCAACCAGGCTACCGTAATCTTATATGAACAGATAAATGAATATAGATTATGTACTGGTATACAATACTACCAATTTTATATACTTAACTAATCAGATTTGAGGCATCAGCTTACACGGTCTGTAGTTATTTGGTTTGAATTAAGTCAAACAAGAAGCAATAGAAACTCTACATAACGGGCGATTCTGGGTCTGCAATGCATTAATGTTGTACCAAAAGCAATACGAGGGCTATTGGTGATGGACCTTTTTAAGTAAGATAGTGACCCGTGTTCACGATTAAGCACTAATTACTGGTTACTTAACCGTGGTCGCGGTTAAATAACGAAGAAGACACTTGAGCTGACTCACTCCCACCCTACTCTCCATTACCATGAATAGACTTTGAGACCTCAGGGACTTACCTTCTTCAGGTGAGTACATGAATCCCTCACCCGAGGCCCCCTAGTGATCTTTTCTTTCCCATGGAGTTTACTGTTTCTTATAAACATGAGTCACACACTCATGGAAACTCCAGCAATCCTTCTCTATATTCGATTCTCCTCCTTTTGTCAACATTTTTTTATATCTTTTTACCTTTTCTCAAGCATCTAGATCACAGTTACATCTTGTTTTGCGCAGCACAAATATATCTGGCTCTTGCGCCATTAAACTTCAGCCCTCACTCACGAATGGACTTTCAGCCTTGTCATATTTAACAAACATATTCATCACCACAAGACGTCTCTTTAAATTCAAAACCTGAACTCGCTACCCATTCATCTCAAGTTCATTATTCTACCAACTTTGGAGGCTCTTTACTGTCTTTACTAAATAACAAGAATTCGTAAGTCAAACTCGCTTTTAGAAAAGGTTTATTAACATATGCTAACATGTTACTTTTTTAAGAAAATTGCATCAACAAAAATGAGTGGGCATCAGAAAAAGATACAGGGTGTTGGGTTCATAAGAATGACATTATAATAAATAACGATTATAATAATTACATTTAGTTTGCTCAAGGTATATTTACATTGTTAAGATATACTTAACTCTCAGTATTTTATCGTTTGCTTTTATTTTAGTATCAGAACAGAATATTGTAGTCCACTTTAATAATTTAAAATTTGTTCTTATATTTTAATATTTCATTTAACAATTGATTTTTATGGAAAAATCGTCTAATTTATTTGTTATTATTATAGAACCGTCGTTTATTCTTTTTATTGTTAACATTGACAACGTTTTTGTAATTTGGAATGTTTTGCTTGCGAAAATAAAAATGCATTAGGAATTTGAAGATTTTTTCTTAATACTAATTGCTTCTGTGGAGTCTGTAGCTCGGAAATACGCTCAATTTACGGTAATTAATATCCATTTTGAATAATTGTGTTTTTTGGAGAACATAACAGAAAAAGAAAAAAAAAAAAACATTAGCACTTGATAGGACGAAATTAGCAAAGCCGATTTCATTTCTGCATTTTTTTAAAATTCACATTGGGCTATACGATGGATATTACTGACACACGAGATGTGGCTGTTAAATAATGAGATTGACTCTGTAAAACATATTATTTTGATGTAATACATATTTACCTATCACCTTCAATATACACCTCTCCTCTATCCTCACAACACTCCATGAGAATCTTCCTTTAATCGAAACAAATTTGGAAGTCTTCTGTCAGCTGCTTCAGGACGCGTGTCTCTTTTTCTTTCGTAGGATCAACGGATTCAAGTCTTGTTAGTTTTAATGCAGATTTCACCTTAGGTAACAGATAGAAGCGCATGGCGCAAGACCCGGCGAATAAGGTGGATGGTCTAGCACTGGGATGCTGTACTTGGCAGAATGTTTTTGACAGACAATGGGGAATGAACCACCGTATTGTCTTGGTGGAACAATTTGCCGAAGGATTTTTTGACAATTCCTGCAGTATCAGCAATCGCACGAATTCTTAAACGACGGTCAGATTGAGCCAGATTACCGATTCCTTTTCGAATATTGTCCGACCCGTGTGGTGACCGGGAATGACAGAATCGTCCCACTGTACCTTATGTATGTCGTAAGAGGCGACTAAAATGGGTACCCAGCGATTGGGGGTATAGCCGGGCACCCTGCCCCTGGGGATTATATCAGGGGACCTCAGGGATTTGCCTTCAGGTAAGTACGGGAATCATGACCCAGAGGCACCCTAGTGATCTTTTTCTTTACCATGGGGCTTACTGTCTTTGGTAAACATGGGTGACGCGCCCCCGGGTTACCCTAGAGATCATTCTCTATTTTCGACACTCTTTCTTGTCAACCAATTTTTGTCTTTTCTTCAATTTTTTCTCGTGTAGACCACAGTTAAATATTGTTTGGTGCAGCATAGCCATATCTGGCTCCTGAGCCAATAAACTTTAATTTCTCACTTGACCATTCCTGTCGATCAATCTTTTTTTCATTGCTTTACCATCTAGATCACATTTACCTTTTTTGGCTCAATATGACTCTTGCGCCAATAAACTTCACTATCACTCATTCACTCGAATAATGTCATCCATTTTTGACGTGGAAGGGCGACCCTGACGTTGATCATCTTCAACGTCTTCTTAGCCTTCTTGAAAACACTTCAGCCACTCAAAAAAACCCGTTCACGCGATAAACATTCATTGCCTTACACTTCTTTTAATAAATTATGCTTCAATAGTGGTTTATACAAGTTTCAAGTGAAATTTCACAGCAATTCGTATCTCAATCATAATTTTTCCGGCGAAACAAAAAAAAAAAATTAACCCTAATATGAAAGAAGGCAACGGATATACGGATTTGTTGACACTGCATTCGAAACTGCACTTGAAAGAGAATTTTTCACGCTAAATATCATCGATTTGAACCATGCCAAAAATTGTATCGCTTGAGAACATTGAAACCCTGTCTAGTTTAACTTGAAATTAGCCCGTGATAGATAAGCCAGTTTAGTCCGATGAAAGTAAATCAAATTTCCACTACTCCGTACAACTGTGTCTTGGGTGTAATCAGTATTTGAATTATTGATTCCATTCTAGTATTATCATATGAAGGTTGGGGTGTGAGTTCAATTGCCGACCTCGTCATCTGACTGTAGTTCAAAATGAATAGGCGTATTGAGCGCTTTTAAGTGACTTATGAGTCCGAAAGAACAAAATTACAAAACGAACAATCATTGAACGAACAAAATAACAAAAAATTCAGTAGCGAAGGATATTTAATCTTAAATGCCCAATTGTCTTTCACAATGGAAGACTTCTTATCTTCGTAATAAGAGTTTTTCCTTTGTATTTCCTCGACGAATGTCGTCAATAAAAATTCAATGGCATTGTGTGTATGTGTGTGTGTAAATTTTGATTTATACGAGGATTAACATTTCTTTTTAAAAACAATTGAAACATTCATTATGCAATAATCCCACGTCCAAAAACAGAACATAGTGGATTCGAAATTATATTCAAAAAGTTGTTTTCGATTTTTTTTTTTAAATGTATGAGTAAAGATTTTAAATACCTGGTTATAAAATAGCTGAATTATTATTTATTAACATTGCTTTTAAAAAGAATGCGGCAGCTATTGGTGACAGATCTCGCAATTTTGAACCTCGGTCAAATGAAGAGGTCGGCAGGGGCCGCGGTAGCCTAGTGGTCAAGGTCGTGGACTCGCGGCCGGCGGTTTTCGCTCAGCCGAGGGTTGGATCCTTGGTCGCCAAAGACACGCCGTGTAGCCGGGGCTGATGCACGTTAAATCTGTTCGGAGCCCCAAGTTCTCCCGTTGGCGTGGTGTGGATGTTAGGAGAGGGGGCTACCAGCTCAGGTGTCATCCTCGTCACTTGACCGTGGTTCAAAATTACAAAGTCCGTCGCCAATAGTCCTCGTGTTGCTTCTAGTGCGGCGTTAATAAAAACTAAACTAAACTGAAGAGGTCGGCACTTGTCTACTCTTTCTCCAAACTTCCACTCCACGCCAAAGAAACATGGAGCCATTACGTGCATCAGCCCCTTACACAGCAAAATAAGTAAAAAAGAGAACATTAATAACAAAAATAAAATGGAAAAAGCACCAAGCTATATATTCGCCTACTTTCTTTTGGATTTTATCACTTCTTATCTTTGAATTTGATAGGTTTAGATACCTCCATTTTTTTTTTTTTTTTTTTTGGTCAGTTCGGCTAGTTTTTTTCCTTCACCATTCTTCCGTAATAATTTTTTTTTAAACTTTTCTTTATAGGAAATGGTTCCTTGCCCTACTTTTGTATCAAGATATGTCCATAAATGTTCAACGGGTTTAAGGTCTGCGGAGTGTTGAGGACGATCGAAAATTTTAAATTCCCTGTTCAGTAACCATTCCTTTACAATTTCTTATATGTGCTTGGAATAATTATCACATTAGAAGATCCTTCTTTATGACAATTCCAATTTTTCGTTCATTTAGTGTTCATTGTAGACTCGATAAATACTAAATTTCTGATCCCTGCTTCCGCTACATACCCCAGACCATGACAGAGCCCTCGCCCCCTGTTTAATGGTTAATATCGGCATATTTATCGCTTGATTCATCAGCCTTCGATTTCTAAATTTTTAGCTCTATCTTTGTGAAAAAATTTAAATTTTTTTTTTTCATCACTATACAAAATATTCTTCCATAAATTTAAACAGGATTTTGTGGCCAATTGCAGACCCTTGTATTCTGGTTTGTTTCAGATATAAATGGTTTCTTACGCGGAACGTCTGGGGGTATAGCCGGGCACCCTGCCCCTGGGGATTATATCAGGGGACCTCAGGGACTTGCCTTCTTCAGGTAAGTATGGGCTTCACGAACCCGAGGTACCCTAGTGATCTTTCTTTCCCATGAGGTTAACTGTCTTTGGTAAACACGGGTGACGCACTCCCGGGATACACTAGCGATCCTTCTCTATTTTCGACCCTCCTTGTCAACCTTTTTTTACCTTTTTTTTCAACTTCACGTCTAGACCACAGTTTAATCTTGTTTGGCGCAGCATAGCCATATCTGGCTCTTGCGCCAATAAACTTTACATTCACTCACTCACTCACTCAGTCATTCTTACTCGGAATCCGCGTAAAGCCAGAATTCATTAAGGTCGATTGATTGGGGGTTTTTTTACGTTGCGCTAGAAGTAACTCAAGGGCTATAGGCGACGGTCCTCGTAATTTTGAACCACGGTCAAGTGACGAGGACGACACCTGAGCTGGCAACCCCCTTCTCTTAACTTCCACACCACACCAATGGAAGGACTTTAGGCCCCGACGGATTTCACGTGCATTAGCTCCGGCGACACGATGGGTCTTTAGAGGCCAAGGCTCGAACCCGCGACTGAACAAAAACCGCCGGCCACGAATCCGAAACCATGACCACTAGGCTACTGCGGATACACTCAAGTGACATGGACTGCTCCTGAGCTGATAACCCCTCTCGTAACTTCCACACTACACCAACGGGGGTCTTTGAGCCCCGATAGATTTAACTGGCTGTATGGCGGGTCTTTAATGGTATCAAAGCTCGCTCCCACGATTCGACAAGAACCGCCGGCCGCGAGTCCCCGACCATGACCACTAGGCTATCATAGCCAATATTTTCATTAAGAGTTTCATAGTTCTTGCACTTCTGTCTTTCCTGAATCCCTTAAGATTTTTTTTTTTTTTTTTGACAATTTTGCAGCTTTTCCAACTGGATTTGCTTTGACTTCTTATCCTACTGTTTCTCACTATTGTATTAGTGTCCTGGTCTTCCTGGTCTTAGAAAATCCTTAACTTATCTATACTTTCTGTACTTGTCAATGATTTTTTTAATCATACAATTGCTTTCTTTGAGCAATTTCTGCAAGTTCATACAATGGTTTTCTATTTTTCTTGAAATTTATTATTTTTCTCGTTACTATCGATGTTTGTATCTACAAAACAAATTCTCAAAAATATTTTCAGAAATTAACATAGGAAGAATTTTAAATAAAGAATTAAACTTTTTTTTTATTTTAATCATCTGAAAGAAAAAAAATTTGTAATGTCTGCAAAAATGAAACAGTTTGAAAGGAAGACTTGTCAGTGTTCAATTTATTTGACGCGACAAAATAGATATGTTTTGGATTATAAGCGAATTATCTCTTTGTAAATACAATTAGGTTAATATTTACAAGGAGTTAAACTCGTTATTAATAATAACTTAATTTTACTATATTATAGTATGTGACATGTTTAGTATATAGTTGTAAGAAATTATTTCTCAGACGAAAAACTAGAGCTAACTTTTTTTTCTCATTATACATTTTAAAATAATGAAAGCCACATCAATTTATAGTTTAATAAAATGGATGAAAATGACACAATAGCAAAGTATACTTAAAAATCGTTTACTTATACCTAAAATGTGTTCACATATGATTTTAAATACTAATAAAATCAATGTATTTGTAATAGGTACTTAAATAAGAAGGGTGGAAAAAGAATGTATTCATTTAAATAATTTTAAAGAAATTAAAGATATAAATTCACTGTCATCAGTTCAAGTAATTTAAACTAGTCGGAACTATTTTACAAATGATCCTATGTGAACCAACATCTAAAATCTTTCCCCGTATTTTGTTATAAGAAAGCATGACACGAGTGTATACTTCATCATATTGACACTTTCATGATTAAAATGTTATAAAATTGATCAAAACTTTGATGAATGTCTAAGACATCTTGTTTTATTCTGAGTTTGAAATTCAAAATTTGTTATTTTTGTCTTTTGGACTGTGCGACGCAAAACAATCCTCGGGGATCCTATTCACAACTGGGAAGTTCATACAAGAAATTGATAACGTGTACATATGGATTATGTTTGACCATTTATGCGATTCATATTTCTCCTTATAATTAATATTAAATCTAAATGGCCTGAAATTTGTGCCATGAAGAAAAATCCACAAACTGCCTCTACAATCTACTATTTACGAGAAATATTCAGGCGTTATTGCTTACTAAAAATTTCGGTTGGTGACATAAGAATTCTTAATTCTTAAGAATTCATTACTTTCTGCAAACGGAATGGTATACGCCAAAAGTGTATTATTCCAGGACATTCTTTTATTAATGGACAAACCGAACGTTACTGCCAAACACTAAAAGCGAAACTCTTTTGAATGCGATTTCAATCGGGCAATCTTCATGAAAAACTCGATTTCTTGTTGTTTCGGTATAAAGCTGCACCCCTTTCCAGGGAGGTGGGGAGGACACCTGCAGAATGACTATTTGGAGAAAATATACGAGCCTAAATTGTATCTCATCATTCCTGTACCAATCCGATAACAACAAGAATAATGCAGAACAACAAGATTTTGAAAAGTCAATCAGAGTTGGGGTTAGAATACTATTGTTGAATCATACTACATCAAATCTGAGAAAGTACGGTACAGTTGTTGAGCGATTAAGTAATGTGTATTATTTGATTGAACTAGATGATGAGTACGTCATATTAACAGACACTTTGATCAACTTCGTGTTGGTCAAATTGATCGACAGTTTCCTCCAATACATTTTGAACCTATACCTATTACTAGTCTATCGGTAACTTTCCGGGATAAAAGAAAAATTCTTGCGCGATTAAGAACCATTTCATCTTCTCAGATGGAAATAATTTGAGATGTTACCTCAGCTCCAAGTCCTAATCTAAGAGGATATGAAAGTTCTCCTCCAGCACAAAGTTTTTTCAACAATCAGAAAAAACTTTTATGGTTCACCTGTCAACACGTTTTCGAAAATCAATCGGTGTTTAATCAACAAGAACTTTTAAATTTTGACTGTTTTCCTTTCAAATTGTGTGTAATTTGAATAATCTAAATGTAGCATCTATTTTTTCGGATCCTGTTTCGATTGTTTTGTATATCTTAAATCGTAAGTGTAACCTTTCAATTAGCTTAAAAGAATTGTTGTGTATCTTGTAATTCAATTATTTCTGTAATACAATTGGTAAAACCAGATTAGGTGTTGACACTCAATATACTTTGAACTGTGTGCTGTGAATAAAATTTCATAATGTTTAAAGCTTCTCTATCGACCATAAACCTTTCTAAAACATTAAATAATAACACCATATAGTATTAATCAAAATTTCTAAGAAACTATTACACATCAGTATAAAAACTAAGCCCCAATAAACTTAGTAAGAGCACTCAACTATTACTTTTCTGCCCAAATTCATTCAGAGAGCTTCGAAAGCTTACTATTTTGTGCTAAATTTTTAAATTGTGTTTATGCGTGTCTACCTTCTTTCCTCCGATTCACCCCCCCCCCCCCATTTCTTTTAATTTTGGAAAATTAAACCATTGTCACCATTGTTGACTATATTTATAAATTTTCAGCCGAGTTCTGCTAAAAGGACTGGGAAGAGGAGGGAAATCCGAAAATCTGAATTTTGCTCGAATGTCGGAACTTTTTTCATTTTTTGAGGTGTGTTGAGATAAAAGTTCTGACCAAGATATACTTTGAGGAGAAAATTTGAGAATCACAGACGTAGGACACTTAAATTAATAAATTAAACAAACAAAAAATCCAGGAAAAGTTTTCTACTCAGAAATATGCAAGCGATGAATGACATAAAGGAATGAAGAAAATAAAACTGATAGATTATTTATTTTATGGGATATATAGCAACAAAGACTATTATCCCCGAATATTAATTTGGAACAACACTAATAATGTAAATAAGCAACTAGCACAAAGCATACTCAATTATTTTATGTACATCTTTTTTATTTTATTATTTATTGTCTTACGTTTAAAAGTTTGGGAAATTTTCCTTGAAAATTTCTGCTAGAATGTGGTTTATGAAACATCTTTCGAATACTATTGCTGGTGAAACAAAAATAACTTATCTCTATCGGAAATAATCTTATAGCTTTTCTCAAGTGATACACAGTTGAGAAAGATTAAAAACTATCGCCCCTCGAGACCACTATTTCTTCTCACGCAATCCAATCAATTTAATACGAAATACTTAACCTGTTGGAAATTTTAAGAAATTTATAATAACTGATTTTGGATTTATGAGATTAAAAGTCTCAAGTTGTCGATCTCATAATTTAAGAGGGAGATAAAGTGAAAAAAAGAGAAATTTTAAACTTTTTTTATTTTCACTTCAAGAATGACCCAATTTTGATAGCAGCAGATAAATTTCTTGTCTCTGAAAAGCGGGTGGTAACCGTACCCGAAAGTTGATCCTGACAAGATGTTTTGATATAAATCTGGTTTCGATGTTTTTAATTATTTAATGCGTTAAATAAATAATTTTGCCGTCCTTGCTATTCTATATATGGCTGTTATTTGTTACATAATAGTTCATAATGCATTTTTCGATACCGGACACTTTGGAAGTTAAAGATGACAATAGTTCTTATATTGTAAGTACTTAAAAAAAAATTCCTTTATTGTGTGTGTGCTTGGTTTTCCTAGTACTGAAACACTTTTTTTTGCACTTATTTATTCGTAGGTTTTATTCATAAATAAATAAAATTGTGCCTAAATACTTCATTTAGCATTAGATTTAAACAGTTGCCGTTTTCTTCAAATGTTTTTAAATAGTCTAGCCTAGATAAGTGTCCCTCAGGCTGGACTCAATTTGACAGCGTAGACTTTCCTTGTGAAACAAAAATAAGAATAAAATGCTGTTATCATTGGATTAAATGTTTTCCAGTTTTTGTATTTAATAGAAAAGTTATGAATTAAGAAAACTGAATTTGAAATGTTTGTTATTTGAACATTGTTATATTTCACTTGGACATTCTAATAATATAAATGTGAATGTAAAATGTGCGCAACATTTTGTATTGTTTTAGAACAATACAGGCTTGTTCTAAATTTTACTAAGCATTGATTTTGTTAATGGAAATTAAATTTAGATTGATATTAAAGTAAATAACCTATGAATTGTTTCCCCCTTTAATAATTAGAATATATATATATTACATTACACAGTTTAGTTTTTAGACTTGTTACATTGATGGCTTTTCAAATTTTATGAAGAAAAAATTAATACTACCTAATTAGTATCATGAATAAGGTACCAAATTATGTTTGCTGTTTGACATTAAGTGCATGTATAGCTATTAAAAAGTAAAAATAAAAAAAAAAATATTAATACAGGAATTTTGTTAGAAAAGGAGCATTTTATAAGAGACTTAAGAGTGTATTTATTTTTTCAAATTGTGACAGTATGTTGGTAATTGGAAGGAAAAATGACATTGTGAACAATGGTCTTTGATTTTTTCATATAATTTCCCCCTCACAATAGTAGAACATTGCGTTAGTGTACATCATAACCATTTTACCTTAAATAGATATTAAATCATGTTGTAGTGTGTTTCTGTCTTCTCCATTATTAATGACTTCTGTGTGCTAAAATATAAAATCTATGTTCCACATCTAAAAGAAAGATTTGGAAATTTCTCTGTTACTTACTACTTGTTTTGACTATTTTTGAAAATGAAACATAATACATTTTCAGATATGTTCTTTTTATGAATTATTTTCCTACAGATTGAATTTTTCCCTCCCTGATTTATCAAAGTACAATTAAAAATGTAGGAAAATTTATTAATTAATAAGGAAACTTATGTTGTTCTATATGCTCCTAATAAGATTGTATCCTAGTAATTTTCAATAATTTGGCCTAAACTAAAGTTTCACAATGTCTTTAAAGTAATCTTACATTTAGGTGCAGGAAGTAGTCTTGTATCAAAAGAAAAAAAAAATAATTAGTGTAAAACATTTTTGTGTTAAATTTTATGTTATAACAAGTTTTCACATAAGAAATATAAAATATTCATTAGGTTTCAGTTTAAAATCTAAGTAATAAATTTGAAACTTAAAATATTGAGGACTTTTTGCAATGATTTTCAGTTTATTATTGCTAATGCATACTGTATTCCTGCACCTAAATGTTTGATTATAATGGAATTAATATTTCTTTAAATTAAGTCATATTAAATTTAAATTCAAATCTAATTGAAAATTATTATGTTTGTCTACTTGTGTATGTTTATAGTTCGTTCATTTTTTTTTTTTATGTTATTGTATATGTTTAGAGTTTTTCATTTTAGATTCATAAAATGGTTAATATTTCAAAATTTCTGTATTACTACAAACACATTCACAGATTAACACTGTCGAATCTTTAGATTTTAATTGTTTAATCCTCTGGAGGAAATTTTATTGGTATTGCTTACTGAATTGCAGTTGTTAGAATGTAAGAATGTTAAATTGTGTTAAACCAAATTGGGAGGAAATGCTGTTTGGCCCACACCTTTTGTGCAATTTTTGAAATCACGTAAACTCCACAGAGTTCTAAATAAATAAATAATAATAAAAAAAAATACAGCAACAATTTTACAAACATTTAGCTTTTTTTTTTAAATTTTTTTTCTTAATCATCGTTTTTATGAATTCAAATTCGTTCAATTCCACAAGTTTTTGATGCATGATCTGTTATGACTTTAATGTTACTTTCTGGCAAATCAAACTATATTCATGTTATATCTACATATTCCCATAAAATTAATTGATCTGTTGATTAAACCACATCTAAATGAGTTTTAAAAATGTTCTCTAGTCTTCCAATAATAATGTAAAATATATTTAGATTTTAGAATGAGTAGGAATTGTAATAATTTCACAAGCTTAATGTATTGATTGTATTGTTATCTAAGACCTCTTAAAATTCCATTTTGTGTTTTTCAAAATAAATTTAATTTAAATTTCACAATTAAAATAAAATAAAATACTTATAGTAATTTATTAAAAGAAACATCTCATAAACTTAAGCAGAAAGTTATTACAGAAAGTAATTAACTTTCATAATAAAACATAATAGCTTGCCTTAAAATGGCACATAAGAACTCTGCAGATGTCTAAATGAAAGAGTACAAATAGTTTGACTAACCCGTTTTTCTGGTGGATTTCTTAATCATTATTATTTTCACAAATTTAGATGCCTCTATTTCCACAAATATTGTAGGTCTTCTAAGTATTCTGCTGTTTTCAAATACCCTAAACAATTCTTTCTCTTTCCTAAAGATAAACTTTCTTCTAGCAATGTCTTTATATGAGAAAACACATAAAAATATCAGAAAGATGTCCATCAAATTTAGTTGCCTACATCATTATTTTAAATGGAAAAGGTTTTAAAGCTATTCCAAATGTAAGTACAAAATAAAAAAAACCGTGATTGGCCCAAAAAAACCTTATAAAATCTGAACATGTGCTGGAACTCGCAAACTTATACCAAGCTCTTTATTGGTAATAGAGATGTAAAAAGTGTAGGATTGCCATGTATAATAGTCATGCTTAAACAGAAAAGTGAGGTTAATCACATCTGCCATTTTATCTCCCAAGTAATATTTCCATTCGCAAGGGCTAAACCATATTCCAATCATCAAATTGATTAGTATCAAAGGAGTTTGTCTCTTGAATACGATAATATGTATATGCTTATTATATACAATTTTCTGAGAAGTTTTAAGTTTACTGATGTAAATTGAATTATGTATTTGTCAAATATTAATCTCTTTTGATGTTACTGTTTTAAAATCTTATAAGATTGTATGTGTATTAAGGTTATATGCATTTTTAATGTATGATATTGTAGTACATATTTTATTTTTATGATTATTTTAGGCTTACAACCTGCATGTCAATGGGGCCTTCCACTGTACAGTAAGATATCGCCAGTTATATAATTTATATGACCAATTGCGAAGAGAATTTGGTCCAAACAGTCTTCCTCCATTCCCTCCCAAAAA
>BMAW01048355.1:0-10420 GCA_019974015.1 Nephila pilipes
AGATTACTTTCACAGTTGCATAAAAACTCACTTATCCTAAATTATATTCTGATTCCTTCAAAACTTCTTTCGTTTTTTTACTAGTTTAAAACTTTGGTCAAATAGAAATTATTAAAGGAAACGTAGAAAAAAAAAGAAAAGTTAAACTGTTATATTTTCTTTAGGAGCTTGTGTATTTTATTGAATATTCAGCTCAGAAAAACTGATAAATCAAATTTATAAAAAAAATAAACTATTACTAATGTACCGTTAGTCTAAGATTCTTCCACACATATCTTACAAGTAATTGATTTAAAACTCCTCTTCAGAAACTTTTCCAAAACCATCTGCGTATTGTAAGACACTAGAAAGTTTAAGAAGTATTTATTTTTTTGAAAAAAATAAATGTGCTAAACATTAGTTTAAGAATAAGTTAATTTTTTTCCAGTTTTTGTGTCGAATTCGAAGAAACTAATTGAGGTACTACATTTCTAATGTCTAACATTTTTTTTTCATAATAAATAAGTGAACTAAAATGTTTTCAATTCAGATGTTACGTAATAAAAATGATATGTATTTCTTCTTTATTTATTGCCTTGTTTACTTTAAAGTTTTCGTTAAATCTACGATCTTTCTTATCTACGTTCCTAAACTTTCAGTGTTCCATCTCTGGGGAATAAGAAATGTATTTTACAAGAGAAGCGAATAAAAATTAATAAATATTACTTGACAGAAAACTCAAAAGCACTTTTTATATTCTGAAAATACAATAATATTGGGAATATATTTCAGCATTTGTAAGTGGAAATAAATTGATATATGGTGTGTTGTAAGTTATTTAAGATCTTTAAAATTGAGGAAATGTATTGAGAACGATTCTCGAAATAAAATATTAAGAGAATATTTCATAATTATGATAAAAATGCAAGAAATTTTAATTCTGTATTTCTATATTTTAGATAAACTCTACCTATTGTAATAAACATTATGTATTTTTTCAGATATGGTAAAACTATATAGTAATTTTGTTTTGTACATTTTTAAGGACTCTAAACTAATCTGTGAAACTCATTTATCTAGAATAAAGATTGAAAAAGCAGATTGCCATTTATAATTGTATATAATTTTTAGATGACAGATTTATTTTCCTTCCATTTCTGATGGAAATTTCCATGAAAAGAAAGTATGAAGAATTGACACTTCGAAATATATACCTCTAAAGCTGCTTATAATTTATACATGATTTAAATCAATCGATAAAAGTTATTATAATGAGAGCAACATTAATTTGAAGCTATATCTTTTGACTGGAAAACAATTTTATTTAAAAGGTTGTAATTTACAAAACCTTAGATCCTTATATTATCCTTAAGATTTATTTAGAAGGAGCCCTTGTCTAGTACCTATTCTTACCATAAGAGCCATTTAATCTTAGACCATCAACAATATTTTTTTGAATCCACTAATACGATATTATTCTATTTATCAAAAATTAATAATATCCCAAAAATTGTAAATTTGTTTCATTATTTTTTAATTTTATAATAAATTTATTATAATTTTTTGATTTAATTTGTTATACACTACGTACGTTACCTAAAAATAGTATTATGTAATTTAGGTGCTTCATAACTCACAGATGTAACAAAATTATGCAAATTTTATTAATAATATTAAAATTTGAATCATTAGATCAGTTTTTTTAGTTTATATATTATTAGCTGCATGTGATTGATAATTCTACATTTCATATATTTTCGGTGATTTCAGAGCATTGCATTGAACTATGTTTTTTTTATTAATTTTATTAATGCTGTGGGTAATTAAACTTAAAATGTACTCTGGTTGTCTTTTCAAAATTTTATGGATATCTTATATTGAAAAGTGTTCTTTGTTGATTCACACAATCGGAATTTTAAACTAACATATAAAGTTTTTATTTTTTCCAATTTAATTTAAAACAATATTTGTTTTGTAATGCCATTCCCTTTGGTTGACAGAGGTGCAATGAAAAATAAAGTATAAACAAAATATTCTTAGAAAATCTAATTTTAAGGAATTTATTGATTACAAGGACAATATATTTTTGGTGTGTGTGTTGAAAGCATTTCTTACTTACTTCATAGAAATGATTTTTCACATGTTTTTCTTAATATATTAAAATGAACTAATACTTATTCAGCAAGGCAAAAAGCTTTAATTGCTAAAATGTGATGCTTGAAATCAGAGCTAGAATTATAGTTTCAGGTTGGAATTACCTGTAGTGTATAGCTTCGAAAAACGGAATTAACATTTGAATTTTTAACTAAAATTTTAAAATTAAATTATTTTTGTATTAAAAAAATTAGCAATTAAAATGAAATGGAGACTAATCATAAATTATAGTATCCATTTGAGAGGATATGATAATTTTAGTGTTAGTTTGTCTTACTGAATTCTAAAATAAAAGCATTATAATAGGAACAATTTCTAAACTTTTGTTTTTGTATTAAAAATATTTTAAGTATGAGAAAAAAAATAACAAATAAACAATTATGGACTTAAAGTAAAGTAGTTCTTAATATTTAAATTGCACTTAAATAGACACATTAACTTTTTCACAAATGGAATAATATGCAGTTTGTCAGTAACGGGTGTTGAAAAGTTTCCATATTAATGATTCATAAAACTATTATACAAAAACAACAACTTAAAAACAGTCATTTTATGCTGATTAAAAAAGCTCTTCTAATATAAAGGGGGAGGGAGGTGAATATTTTTAATTTTCATTTATTCCAAATGTTGAAAATAGCCGTCCATTTCTAGTAGGTAAAGTTGAACTCTTTAGCGCATGTTTTGATAAATGTTTTTCAAGAACCTGGGAGTGAATTCTTGTCTCTTTTGAGTAATTGCTATTTTTAGATAATCTACTGTTTGGAGGTTATTTTCATATAAACTATGTTTCTTAAATAATCTCACAGAAAAAAGTCAGGAAACACCCAATTGAGGGAAACGAAGTTCTTGATTCAAAGAACACTGCATTATGCCATACTAATATTGAAACCGTGGACATGCTTCAATATTGTTTTGGGTGAGCAACGCATCTCAAGAAAACTAAGACCATCCCGTGATTTGAGTATTCTCTGAATTTTCTTAGGTATATTAAAATAACAAAGTTTATGAAATTATTCCCAAAACTATAGATTATTTGATAATTGCCATTACTGAGAAAAATTCCTTCCTGGCATTTTGAAATGTATTTTTTGCGCAAACGATTTCACATTTATCTCCAAGAAAGTGGCGGATATTTTTAGCATTTGTTGTAAATGCATGTTTAAAATCTTTTTCAACTTTATATTTGAGGAACTTTTTTTTTATCAATAACATAAAAAATATTGTTTTAAGGTTTGTTTTTGTTACATGATAAATTCTTGCAATGTCAGTATGATAAGTTTTAGAACTCCTGATAAGTATTAAAAAGCATAATCCAGTTCTTGCACGTTATCATGATGTTTATTGAATTTTAGTATCACGATATAAATAAATTTTTTATTCTAGCTCTCTGTTAATGACAACCGTTTAAAAAGAACTTTTTAAACACCAAATATTAAATGATTTTGTCAGCGAAAAAGAAGATAAATACGATGAAGTATTTAGTAAGAAATAAATTTCAAATATTAACTTTTTTTAAGTAAATTAAATTGGTAGATCGAAAAAAAACCGGATAGTAACTTTTTGGTATTATTTCAATTTAAATAGTATGAGGCACTTTTTAAATTGAAAATATAATGAATTCCTTTTCCATACTTGAGGTTCATATACTAATATTTGTAATAACATTAAAAGTGTTGTTTTGATTTCTAACTTATTATTTTTTAATTACTTTTTAAATGGAACTATGACAAAAACTTTCATTCTTCAATTAAATGTTGCTGATTGTGACATGTTTAATCGGGAATAAAATCAAAAAAAATATTATAATGGGAATAAGTTTCAAAAGAGAACCTAAAATATATATCAAGATATATTTGATTAATATGTTTGGTATACAGATATGTCAACCTTTTGAAGGTTTATTTAATAGTAATAGGTTCCGATAAATAGCAATATAAAAGTAAAAAAAAATATAAAGCAAGAAATTAGAAAACGTGTGGTTAGTTAAAATATTTCATTATATTAATGGAAAATCAATTAAAAAATGGATACCTCTTAAGTAAATTAAGTAGAAAAGACTTTTTTTTTTCAGATTGAATTGCAAAGTTATATCAGTTTTATAACACTTTTTATTTTGGCATTTGTTAGGTAATAGGCCAATGAATACTTTCATACACGTGTATACAATTGTGTGCAAAATTGAGAAAATTGGCGAATTATATCTATTTTTACAAAGAATATTGATTCAAAGTTATTAATAATGCCACCGAAAAATTATGCATATAATCAGGGTCAAATACGTAAGTTTGCGCATGAGTGTCTGGAGAGTTGTGATCGAGGTGTTATAGTTAAGTGCATGAAGGGAAGTCGGCGATCTGTGTGCTTCTACTCCTCTACGACTTCCACCTTGTTGCTTCAAAGATTTGGTCAAATTTAATTGTTAGCGTGTAAAATGAATAGACGTAAACGTGTTGATGACGGAAAGAGAGAAAGTATTGTCGGTAGATTGGAGGTAAGCCAATTACAAGCGCAGGTTTCTACAGAGCTCAATTTAAGGCCCAGTGTATTCTATAATTTGTGGAAACAGTTTCAGGACACTGGATGCATACCAGAAGACCTGGATAAGGTCGACCCGCGCGACGAATGAGGATCGCTATTTGATGCTTTCAACGGGGTGACATAGAATTACTACAGATTTACAACTCTAACGTAAACTTCATGCTGCCACTGGAATCTGAGGTTTACTGTCTATAGTTGCCCAAAGGCTTCGAGAGAGACATTTGTATATCTGAAGACTCAGTATTTACGTTCCACTAACTACAATACAGAAGATAGCACATTTAGTTCGGTGCAGATAGCATACGCCTTAATTAGATCAGACTTCAGTAGAGAATTGCGCGCTTTATAGTTAAGTCTAGATTCAGCCTGAACACTGATTCCTGGCATATCTGACTTTGGAGACAGCCTGGGATACGATATGGTCACTCCTTCATTGCATTGGTGAAAGTGTAATGGTTTGGATAGGCATTATGTTGGAGGGCCGTACACTCCCCAATATGTATGAAAAGGGCTCCCTGAATGTTAATTAAGTATAGAGGGGAGATCTTACCCAATATTTGACTTTTCAGTAGCTCAAATGGTCTTGGCTTCCTGTTAATGGATGACAGCGCTCATCCCCATAAGAACTTAGTTGGTTGACGAATACCGGGAAAATGAAAATACTCTCCGACATGGATTGACTAGTCAGATCTCTTGAACTCAACCCTATAGAACATGTGTGCGACGTTCTTTGTAGAGAAATTGATTTTTGCCATCCCCTTCCAAAAATCGTTCGGTGGTGAAACCTTCCTTGCTGTAAGAGTAGCATTGACTGCCATACAGACTCTTCAATTTTTTACTGATGACATGTCTGGATCCGGGACCCAAACGTATTGATTTTTCTTTGAAATTATGTTTCAATATTATTTTAAAAATAATAATGAATGTTCGCTACTGTAGTTTTGTAAACAACAAAAATGTTATTATTCATTTTTAGTTTATTTTATATGTGTTCTGCAAGTCTAATGTATTTTTTGTTTTATAATTTACTTAATACAATATACTTTATCTTTGGAACTCAAGTGAATCACTTGAAATTACTGGTCAATGTTGCGGAGGAATCAAAAGTTGCTGAAGTCTGGTATAGATGAGGAATATCCAATTAATTTCTTAAAATCCGATCTGCAACTAGAAAATTATGAATGCATGAAATAAATTCTTGGAATTCTGCAAATTTTGTTTATATATGGTTATAATTGTTTTTCATAAAGATAGAAGTCATTTTAAAATTCAATAAATATTTTTCTACGCAACAAAAACCATTTTCTACTTCAGTAAATAAATGTTGCTACATAATAATATATAATTTGAGATATTTTTAAATATTCTAAGCAGTGTTTATTTAGTTTTTCTTTAATTTTATATTTTAATATATTTTTTAATTACTTAATCTTAAATTTAGTTTGATTCTCTCACTGTATTGTAGAGTAGAATGCATTAATGTTTATTCGTATTTATGTTTTGCTTCAATTCACACACACACACACACACACACACACGCACACACGCACACACGCACACACGCACACACACACACACACACACGCAACACATCAGATCAATGTCTCCCGGTCGATTAAGAATAACATTTTTTTTGCCGATTTTTTTTAATGGCCTCAACACCTTTTGTTAAATCTGTACCAGTTGTTCTGATCCGTTCAACCTTTTCGATTTTTTTTTTTTTCCTCGATTTTTTTTTTCTTTTTTCATAAAATCTTTTTTGCGGTCAAATGCTTCGGTCAAACCGGCTTTCTGGATCATCGATCGTTTAACGACTTTGTTCCGTAAGCAATCAACTTACTTGGAAACCTTTTTTCCATACTTAAAAAACCCTTTTCCTGGTCAAAATGACTTAAAATTTTATTACGTTTCCAAGCAAAGTTGATACTCTAGAAGACCTGGTTACTGGTTTACTACGGCGCCATCTCTGAGTTGAATCGTTATTGATCGATGTGTATATATATATCTATCACACATCGATCGGTCAAAATTTTAGGTCGATCGGACCAGAAACAGCTGAGTTATCGAGGTTGGAGTAAAGTCGTTTTGTAGTTTGTTTAAAAAATGGAAAAAACCGAGTTTCGTGTTCTGATAAAACATTGTTTTTTAATGAGTAAAAACACCGTGCAAGCGAAACAATGGATTGAAAAATGTTACCCGGACTCTTGTCCATCAAAAGCAACGATTTGTCGGTGGTTTGCCGAGTTTAAACGTGGTCGTACCGATACAAATGACGCGGAACGCTCGGGTAGACCTGTGGAAGCCGTTACACCGGAAAATGTGAGTGAAGTGACAAAAATTATAATGAAATATCGTAAAGTGAATCTCTGTGAGATTGCTGAGATGACACAGATATCATATGGAAGTGTATTTACTATCCTTCATGAAAAATTGAGCATGAAAAAGGTTTTTTCCAAGTGGGTGCCGCGATTGCTTTCGATGGAACAAAAACAGCAACGAGTCGATGATTCAGAAAGCTGTTTATCCGCTATTATGAAACAAAAAAATTTCTTGCGAAAAAAAAAAAAAAAAAAAAAAAAAAAAAAAATTGGGGGAAAAAAAAAAAAGATTTGGAAAAGCGTTGGAAAGATTGTATCACCCTAAAAGTTGATTAAAAAAAGGTGTTATGTTGATGAAAAAAAAAAAAAATTGCAAAAAAAATGTTGTTTTCAATATTAGTCTCGGGACGTATTGATCCATGTGTTATATATAAGGAAGAAAGCCTTACTAATATTTAAATTATTGATATCTATGTTAATAAAATGTGACATTAAAAATAACTTTTACTTTTATTTAAATCTCAATTATAATTTGATTTACTCGTGAAATTTAAAAAACAAAAACAAATTCTGTCACTGAAACTGTAGTTATTGCGAATATTATTTTCTTATATGTATACAAGCTTTTAAAGCTAAAATTATTGGAATATATGTATATATTGTTCATACATCTTACAGGCTCGATATAAATTTTCTTAGACAGAAATATCGATAATAAATGTATTTTCTTAGTTATGCAATAAATTCTATGTCACATATCGGTCATTAATTAAAACTAAAGGTGACTTAAAATAAACAAATTATGCATTCTGTTTACTATAAGATTTTATCTGCATATTAGTGTCTTTGGTTAACTGTCATATATTATTGTATTTGTTTGTTATTCTCAAAGCCGTTTTAAATCGTTTGCACAGAAGAGGTAATACAGATAAAGAATTAAAATTCGGGATGAGTTTGAAAATTTCTGAAAGAGATATAAAAGACAAGAGCCATGAATTAAAATTAAGATTTACTTACCCCAATGATTATTTTTATGATTAATAAAATGTTATAAACAAGTGTGGTAAAATATGTACAAAAATAACTTTCCAAATCAATGCATAATTTAAATAAGTCATTTATAATGATTGTGACTTTTATTCTAGTATTACTCGTTCAATACTAAAAATACTAACTAACATTTAGGTTTTGAATTCATTGTAGTATCCAAAGACAAAAGGCAGTCACTTTAAATTGAATAACCCTTTTATGTGTTAATGTTAGACAAACGGTTTTAAAATTTTATTCTATTTTTAATAAGTTATATCTACATTTAAATAGTAAAAATTTTAAGTTCTTTTAATTTCATACTTAAGTACTAGCATGAAAGGGAAATAATGCATTATGAGTTAGGGAATTTGAATAGAAAAAATGTAAGAAAATAATTCTGCCGGAGGAATATTATGTTTCAGTTTTTACCCTAGTAATTATCTTTGATTAAACTATAACATGCACCAGATAATGATATACATGAATCTCAGAAAACTTAAATCAATTGCACAATTATTTTTTATTTGACTTCTTTTTTACAATTTGAATAGTTAAGAAATTACTCATAAAAAAAGAAATTTTCCTAAAGCATTTTTTAAATTTGAAATTTGTTTATAGGTATTATTTTCTTCCTGAATAATATTTATACCCTTTTTTTACATTTCCATATACTTTGCCCCGTGAAGGAATTTTTAACAATAATTTGAAATTAAGAAACGTATGCATTTTACATACTCTTGTGTACAAAATTAAGGGCCATTTTGAATTAAGTTTATTTTTACAAAATGTATTGAGCCAAAGGTTCTATTTATGCCACTGATGAATTATGTTAATAATCAGAATCGAATACGTAAGCGTGGTTAGAGGAATTGTGTCTGTGATGGTGATATAAGTGCACAAATTATTGTCGATGATTTGTGGGTTCTATACTCCTCTTGGACATCTACCTTGTTTCTCTTAAGAGTTGAGTAAATTTTATAAGATAATCAAATAAAACAGACATAAAAGTGCGGATGACGAAATGAGATGGAATATTGTCAGAAGATTGAAGGCAAGCAAATTACAAGCGAAGATGACTACTGAACTCAATATAAAGCTCAGTGTATTATTTAATTCTTAGAAACAGTCTCAAGAAACAGAATTTATACAGAGAAGACCTAGACTAGGTCAATCCACATGTCGAATTGTTATAAGTATGAAGAGGAGAGCTTAGGGCCCAATGTTCGAATTTACTAGGAAATATTGGGTCATGGGTTCTTGTTAATGGACGACAATACTCTTAAACATAGGGCTCTAAGTTCGACGAATATCTGGAAAGTGAATTTACTCGTTGCATGAATTGGTCGTCCAGATCTGTTGTCCTTAGCCATGTGTAGAGCATGCCTTTCAAGGTAAGGTTTGTAGTCGTTCCCTTTTGAAAACCATTCCTCAACTAACACCCGCCTTGCTACAGGAGTGTTGTAGTTTACTACATGAATTTCTCAACTGTTTGGTGTCCAGTATATGGTGTTGCTGTGCGATATGTTTAGCTGTGAGAAGGAATCTTGCCGCATATTAAATTGATTTTTTGTTCGATATCCCAACATGATTTTTGGACTTACTGCACAACAAGCCTTACTGATAATAATGCATACATAAAATGATTTCTGAATGATGCATCTCTTTCTTTGTATAAAATGTATATAACAAAAATAAACGTTCATATTAAATTTGATTAAATTCTATCCATTAGGGTTTCAGGATTTTGATAAAATGAACTATTTCTCGTAATTTTGCACAAGAGTGTATATGGTACTTATAAAATGAAAGGGAATATTTACTTATACACTCAGATGATTAAATATAAATTTATATCTCAATCATGAATATATTAATACACATACTTTATATATATGTAATTATGCATTTCAGTTTAGAAATAAGGATTTTAACACATTCTTGATTTGCATATCTTACATACCTACAGAATGAAGAAGGAAATGTTATGAAGTTATATGTTGTAAGTTTAAAATACGTTTTTTTGAAGTTTCAAGATATTAAATGAAAATGAAATGTTATATAAATATATAGTAATTCTTTCAAAATTTATGAGATTTCATATATATTAATTTTTTTGTTTCAATCATATTATTGAAGAAATTTCAGAAGAAAAAAAATTAAGTTCTGTAAGTTAATGAAAATAGAAAAAAAATCATATAATTTCTTATAATTATTCACACAGACACTGTTTTCTAAACAGCAACATTTATTTATCTTCTATTAAACGTAATCACTGAAATTTTATAAGAGATATAAACATATATTTTTTATTTAAATTCGTCAGTAATACTTTGAATGAAGTTTTGTTAATTTTATGTTGTGCAAGCTCTAGTGACTATTTAAAATAAGAATTTACACCTATA
>BMAW01048363.1:0-18835 GCA_019974015.1 Nephila pilipes
CATGTGCAGCAGCTGGAGCGTTTTTATGGGTATAGACATTTTTCAGAATATTTTTTTATTATACTATTATAGGTATTCTAGGCTTTAAAATATATTATTTTCAAAAATGCTTAATTTTTTTTAATCAATAAGAGAAAAAAAAACTTCCTTCGGTACCAATTCTTAAGAAAAGAATTTCAAAATTATTTGATGTCTCCGAAATATTCTTCTGGGTCAGTTTTTAAAGATGAAGAGAGGATGGTTCATCCCTATGGAAGTTCTATCCCTCCCAACAGTTTTCTGGGGAAGAATTACAGGAGACATTCTTTTCTATCAAACAGTTATCTAAAATTGTCTAAAATGGGTCTAAAGAAATGCACATATGAGCATTGTCACACCCTCAATTGACTTAGTCACCCTCACTTAGGAAATTTGTCGTGAGTTGCCTATGTGTGTTTGACGGGATTTTCTCTACATATAATGTTAAAAATGACCAAGTTTCAGGAAAAGTTTAAACCTTCAGTGCTCGTACAGATATAAATTTTCACGTGCTCCTTTTTTGCATTATTTTTTTAAAATTTTATTGAGCGATTGTATAAAAGTTATTCCAAAAAAATTTACGGGCTGAAATATAAACTAAGACTCATTATTTTCGAATTTTTCTCATGTTTCTTCCACAATATATTTTTTAAAGTAACAAATCAAAATTTTTAAAAAAATATCAATAAATGTTCATAAAAAATTGCTGACTCCGTGGCCATCAATTTTTTTAAGAAATTGACTGGCCACAGAGGTCTTGGTCAATCTTAACATTTATGAGGTAAGGAAAATGCTGATTTAATTTATTAACTACTAAATTCTTCCATAATATTATAGAATACACACAAAAAAATATTGCAAAATAATTCAGGGAAAAACGATTCTATTCGTCATTCGCTTAAGTGTAATTTTTTTCTTAAAAAAACTCTTTTATAAAAAGATTAAAATACTGACATGACTGCTAGATAAGAAGATCTGATCTTTATTTTTTCTCCCTTAGTGGTCTTAAGATTTTCTTGGACCCTTCGAATCATCCCCATTTATTTTTAAAGCAAATAATTAATAATCGTTGTCGAAGCAATGATAGGAGTTTAGGTGATGGACAAGAGGGTTTAACTACCATTTTCCACATAATCGGTGGAAAATATGGTACATGCTCTTTATAATACTTTCATTTTTACGAATACAAAAACCAACAATAATAGCTATAATTTACATTATATACATAAAGAAAAATTACTATACAGAAGAAAATTTATCCACATGTCTCTGTTAATTCTTATAAATAAATAAAACTTATCGATACCCCCTTGTTGCAATAACTATTCTTTTATTTATTTCTGTGACCAATACAAGATATGTGCTGTTTTTTTAAAAATCTTATTTATAATACAGAATTTGTATAAGTAGACACTCAAATTCAGATGATTCATTATTTTTATTCATTTGTAGAAGTAAGGCATAAGTATATTTCAAAAATATTTCAGAAAACAATATTTAAAGAATATTCAAATTTTTGAGTTTGAAAAGTGTTACATTAGTTACAAGTTAATACTGGCTTTTGGTGTATGTTTCGTGTTAAGTTTGGTAGAAAAGAAGCATTAAGTGATTTTTTTTTCTCTTATAATTAGAATAATTTTCGTGGCACACATTTTTAAGTAATATAATTAAGAATTAACATTAATAAATTACATATTTCATTGCGTGTTTCATTTTATGTTGTAACACTTCATTGAAAAGCAATCTTACAATATTTTTTCTTATTTGTTACCCAAATTTTTACAATTCTAGTATCTGAAAAATGCGTATATCTTCTACATAATGCACTATTGAATTTGTAGTTGGTTTGCTAGGATCTTATAGTTTGTCAAAGAAAAATTCTGAAAATTGTTGTCGGCACCACAACTCCCTTAATGTAAAAGCCCTTAAAGCTCCCTTTGATTTTAGAGAGTCGCAAGATCGGGTGTAATGAAACCTCGCAGCTTCAAACTCTTCCCCATGAGGATCGACATCTTTTCTTCTTCTCAGCACAGAAACAGAAACCTAGGAACAAATATAAGAAAAGCATTACATAGAAGATACATGTTAGAACATAGAACATACATAGAAGATACATGTTAGAACATAGAACATACATAGAAGATACATGTTAGAACATAGAACATACATAGAAGATACATGTTAGAACATAGAACCTACATAGAAGATACATGTTAGAACATAGAACCTACATAGAAGATACATGTTAAAACATAGAAGCTAAATCGAAGATACATTACATTAAGATTTTTTTTGAAAATTAGTTAACATATAAAATGTCATGACTATGGCATATAAATTGGTGTTCAAAATTAAAAGAATTTACATGTTTTGTAGAATTTAATGAAAATAATTAAACGAAATGTAAAGATACTGTTTCGATTTCAAGAGACAAATCTTGTACGTCGGATACGTAAGCGTATGTGTGTATGGGAGCGGAACTAGTTGAAAAACAGAATTTATAAGCAGGCGAGCCAAAATCCGCATTTCATTCCCTAGCGTATTCCATCGAATTTCTTGGGGTTTTTTTTTGAAGCGATTGCTTAAATTAATTTTCAATCAGTGTAACTGAGTAACCACTAATGTTTAGTTGCTGGAATGAAGTGGCAAATTTTGGGTAGGATAAAAAATGGTCAGCCTCAAATGCAGATTTGGAGAGAATTCGGCTTAACGCCCAGATTCGAGTCGAACTTATGGAAACAGATTCAGGATACCAGATCCGACGAGAGGAAGCCTGGGCAAGGTCTTCAAGAGCCACGATGGCCAGAGGAGAAAATCGCCATTCGTCCATTGTAGTGAGCGATACAAGGATGTTACAGTTTCTCGGATCTTTTATGTGTTGTATGCAGCCACAGTAACTCGAGTTTCAAGGGTGATTGTTTCCAGAAACCTGCATGAGAGAGTGCTCTTTGTAGGAGGGCCTCTTGTTAGTGTACTTCTCTGTTCTGCAAACAAGAGAGTCCACTTAAAATGGTGCAGAGATCATAGAAATTGGAGCATTGATCAATGGGCGATGTTTTACTTCACTGATGAGTCCTGGTTCAGCTTAACTTCTTCAATGTCCCTGAAATCGATAATTACAGCAACGTAGACTTGAAGGTCTAGGCAGACATCATGTTGGATGGGTGCACACACCTCCATGTCTTTGAAAGAGGTATTGCTTCTGCTGAAAAGTATAGGGATGAGGTCTAGGAGCCCCATGATCGCCTTTTCAGGGGTCCAATTGGTCCTGATTCCCCATTACTGGATAACTATGTGAGGTGACATAGAGCTCAGTCGGTCGACGAATTTCTGGGAATTGAGAATATTCGCCACATGTATTGGCCTGCCAGATCTCCATACATCAATCGTATAGAGCATACCTTAGATGCTCTGGGAAGGGCAATTATAATTCGCAAGCCCCTTCCGAGAACCATCCAAGACCTGAAAACAGCGTCGCTGAACGAGTGGGGTCTATTGACATAGGAATTTATAATCTGCCATATTTCCAACATAAAAAACATAAAATCCAGGTATGTAGCCTTTATATATGTAAGAAGTGACCATACCCCCTATTTATTACGCTCGATCTTGCTTGCGTATTATAACTGTTGGATCGTTATTTTTTGTATTATATTCAGCCCTATGTACAAACTAAATTTCATGAAAATCTGTTCTGTAATTTTAGAGATAATCGAACAAATCGGAAATTTCTTTTAATTTTGAGTAAAAATGTATATATATATATATATATATATATATATATCAAATAAAACTACTTAATTTCTACAAAATAGCTATTGAAATCTAGCAATAACTTATTTGTATATATATATATATATATATATATTTACATATAACTTTTAATACTAAAAACTAGCTGATTTGAAGAAGGTTTATGAAACTTGTTCTACACAATCAAAAGTTTGAACTCTATAAACTGACTTTTTTTGGATAGTGTAAAGGAAAATATAAATTATTTATGAATAAAAGAGCAAGGGTAAATATTCGGAAAAAGGCTGGAAAAGGCAATCGCATTTAATGTGCATAAAAACAAAATTCTATTAATACGAAATGAATGAAGAAATATTTTCATACTCTTATGAAATGTAAAAAAGTACATTAAACATTAGATTATAATTCAAAATCTACATATAAAATACGAAGAAAAATATGTATTTCGGAAATATTTTGCTGTAGTTATGTACTGTTTAGGATAAAAAGATTTAATGACATGTATTGTTATTATGTTTCTCTCCATTTATTTTGAAAATAATTAATGTAAACTTATTCTAAGCATAACTGTAACGCATACCAAAGTAATTTTGAAAAGTTCATTTTTTTTCATATTCATGCAAGAATAACATTTCTTTCAAAATAGTACTTAAAAATTTAATTGTGTCTGAATAATATTTTTCCTATCAAATAGAATCTTTAAGAGTATTACTTTTTAGATTTGTTTATATCTTGTTGTTCAATCATAATAAATGTCATTTCAGTAAAATAAATTTTTATATATTTTTTTTTGCAAAATATGTTTCATTCTAAAAGCAAACGTTAAAACTCTTGGATAAGAACTCAGAATAATTTTAATTCAATTTGCAGAATAGTTTACAAAATTTATCTCTAATATATTCTTTTGCACATTTATGCACTTGTATAAAAAAAATTGCAACTTAGATGGAAATTTTATATTTATGTTAAAATATCATTCAAAGACGTGTTGAATAATCTTAATATATGTATTAAGAACTAATTTAAATAGAGTGAGAGGAAAGACTTAAATTAATATGGTACTCTATATACTTACGTCAATCGTCCAAAATCCTTTAGAAGGATATTAAGAATTTGAGTTTTAGATGTATGAAAAAAATAAATTTTAACACTTATTTTCTGACAGCGGGATTAATGATAAATTTCGGTATCGCATTGAATTAATCGAAGTGGGAAAAGTGAGTTAATGCAGTTTATTTTCTTATTCTGAATAAAAATCAGTTTGAAAAGCATAGTTAATAACTTGTAGGCATAAGTAATCTTCCGAAAATTTGAATCATCTTAAAAGTTGTTTTATCAGGAATATTTGAATATTTATCTGTATAATTAATGTCTTAGTTACTTAATATTAGTGTTCGGAGATGTATTGTTAATAATGAGAAAGCAAACAAGTTATTAAATTTTCAAACCTAAAATGAATAATTATGTACTTATAAAATATAAAATCTTAATTTATTTAGAAAACAATTGAATAACATATTAAATCATATTTGTAACATATTTTCAGTATAAGTCTAAAAAAACATTTGTTACGTTCAAAAAACTTTGAATTATCACGTATAAGAATTTAAATTTATTACTTAATTTAAAACTTTATTCAAATTAACAGCCATTAATAAATAATATGAAAGGTTTCATGGATAATTTTTCTAACGTTTTTAATCGAAGAATACATACAATCCTTAACAAGAATATTTCATTCCTTTATTAATGATTTTCTTAAGATTTCATCTACCTTAAATTTAAAATTTTAGAATTCACTGAGAAGAGACCTTTAATATTCAAAACACTTATAGTATTTTCAATATAGTTAAAAATAAAATATTTAGTATCTTAATAAACACATTTCTTAGAAAAAAGACTGTTAAAGGAATATAAAGAAAGTAACCAAATTGAAGAAGTTTTATCATTATCACCTTCTAATTGTTTTCCAAATCTAAGTTTAACGATCTACCATTTATTTGATGTTTATCATGTCACAATATCATTTTCTCACTTATCACATTATAAATAATATAGAATTATAAATAAATGAAAAATTCAAAACTGCTCTGAACGTTCAACACTGTTTAATTAGGTAATTCAAGTAAAACTATTGTTTTTACCTCGTTATTGTATTGTTCAGTTTCGTCTGAGAAAATTGAACGCATTTTTTTTCCTATCTTGTTACATATTTTGAGCATAATGTTGATAACATTTTAAGCATTTGAAAAGTTCTAAATTAACCATCATATATAAATTACATAACGGAACATTACCTTAACCAGATAATGAAATACCAACTTTAAACTTAAGAAAATTCTGGTTAAGTATTTGTAATTAAAACAATGTTGTCAAACTTTTAATAAAAAAATAGCTTTTAAAGGGCTCCTACATTTTGTATCATTTTAATAGATGTAGTATAGAATATTAAGTTGATTAACACATTTCTCTGTGATTACTACACTGAATATCCGGCTGTTGCTCATTTTGTCAATAAAATTTCACAATAAAAAAAAATTATGCTAACAACATATATCAATCACCATTACAATATAACAACCTAATTTTTGCATGTATTCATGGTAGTAACGAATATTTCGTTGAATTTGGAGAGGTACAGGTTGCAATAGTGTTATGGTTTCGAACTCAGGTTTAGCGTTGTTTTCATCAAGTCGTGGGTTCAAATACTGATGTCGTTCGTTGATACGAAGATACGTTGTATAGCGGATCTGATGCACGTTAAATCTGTTGAATATCCAAGTCTTTCAGTTAGCAAGGTATGGAAGTTTGGAGAAGGGATTACCAGCTCAAATGTTGTCTGCGTCACTTAGTAGCTCATACTTATGAGTGTCCTTAGTAGTAGCTCTCTTGATGCTTCTGAGAATAAGAAAAAAACAATCAATTCATCAATCTAGGCATGCAAGGATCAATTGGTTTCACGGTTACAACGTTAATTCATTGGATATCATTCATTAAACTGATTCAAACACAAGTACGATTAATTATTTCTCAATAGTTGACTAATGATTCGCATCACAGAATGAGTAAATTAAGCCTTTTGGTTAGGTAAAGTAGCATGCACTCCATCAATATTTTTATGAAAAGAAGCTACCATTAGAAAAACAGTATTCTCACGCATTTTAATGTGGGATTCTCAGCTCGGGAAATCTCAGGGTTTATCACATATATCAGCGATATCTTATTTTATCACTAATTTCTTAAACTTTGACTTTTTCTTTCCATGTTTTAATAGAGTAAAATGAATTTCATCTAGTCTTAAGGTAGACATTAGTCTTGGTGGCGCCTTAATGAATGGGAAAACTGCTGATCCTGCTCTCAAAATGATGTTAATGAGCTGTCTGGGAAAAACACAGCAGGCTCTCATTTATAATTTATTAATTAAAAGGTAACATGCTGAAAAATAGTTTTTATGAACTCTTAGGAAAGCGTATATGGGTAAGTATTAAGAATAATTATTATATAATAGGAATAGGAATTTATTATATTATTGAGAAAAAATTAATTTTATGATGGAAAAAGAAATTAATTATATTATAGGAATAATACGTGAACTAATGTGCCAAATAAACAAAATGATAATAAAAGTTATCAAGTGAAGAATTATTCTAGCTTTTAAAAATCTTTCTAAACAAATAAAAAAGTTCATGTTTAAGGACTAAAAGTGTTAGGCTTTATCTTTATAAAATATACTAATATCTTACACAAATAATATATTTCAGATTTATTTATCGTGCCACGATAGAATAGTTGCTATTATGTAAGACATTCCACAAAACAATTAATGTTCCATATAGATATAAATTTAGAGAATACTTTGAAGATTATAAAATTCATTTTAACTTGTAGCAAAAACTTATGATTAAATGCATAGAATTTGCTGATAAGAGTACACACTGCTTTCGACATCATATATTTCCTTTTCGTGTTTATACACTAGAATGCAAAACTTAAGCAATAATGTAAATTTTAAATAGATAATCATGACATTGCAGAAAAGAGGTTATTGCGATCAGTACAAAGAACATGCAATTGAGTAGAAAGGTGATGGTTAGGCAAATGTCAGGAACAAAACGTCATAGGTCACGTTAGCGTGAGAAAAACACGTGCGGTTGGCGCGCAGCTCAAGTCTACAATAAAAGGACGAATGGAGGTCTCCAAACCACTTCAACTTCTTCGGACGACTGCAAGTGCAAGTGAATTTTTTCTTAAAATACGGCAATAAGAAATCACCTGGATGACTTCACACGTGGAAGAATGATCGGAAAGCTGGAGGAGTTGCGTAGTTTGACCAGTGTAGCTGTAGAGTTAGAAATCAACAAAACTGTCGTTACTGGCGCTTAGAATGCCTTCTAAACCATATGTAAAGCTATGGTGGAGGCTGCCTTTATTAAACACTATTCCAGTGGATGACCTACATATCGTTCGGCAAGGGAAAACAGACTGATACCAGTCAGTAAGCACTATTGCTCAGCAACTGTGTACAGCAACAGGCGACAAGAGTCGCGGTTTACTGTGGCCACCCGCCTTCACATAGGTGGCCTAATCGCCCGACGTTCTCAACGTTGCATCAATTTGAAAGTTGACCATCGGTGGTACCGTTTAGATTGGTATAAGGAACACAAAAACTGAATATCTCATCAAAGGAGTCATGTCCTCGTTAGGGATGAGACTCGATTCAGTACCACAAGCGATTCTCAACACCATTTGATTTGGAGAGAGGTCGCGACACGTTTCATCCCAGTAACAACATGGAAAGAAATCGTTACAGTGGTCCAGGAGTTGTCGTCCGAGAAGGCATTATGCTGAACGGGTGGACTGAGCTCTACGTTTTCGACAGATGTTCTGTAACAGGGGATCGCTATTGTAGGGGGGTGAACCTTCTTCATATGCGTCTCTTCCAAGATGCTATTAGAACTCTAATTGAGGACTTCGTTTTTATGGATGATAATGCACGGCCACACTGAACTGCTGATATTAAGCAGCTACTGGAAAGTGAATATATCACTCGAATGAAGTTGCCAGCGTTCTCCCCTGATTTAAATCTCATAGAACATGTGTAGGATATTTTGAGCAAACACCTTGCGGAACGATTACATCCTCCGGGAAAAACCCAACAACTGAAATAGAGGATGATTGAGGAAAGGGCACTCTTACTTCAAAAACTGTTGGACAATCTACCGCTGAGTCAGACCATTATTCATATATTAGTTGTGATTTAATAGCTATTTGCTTCAGAATCAAAATTTGATTTACGTTGCGTTATGCTGCGGCTTGGCTATGTGATCGGCTCTTCCCATGGATGAAACATGTATTCATAATTATATACCAGAAACCAAGCAGCATTCAAATTATTTGGTTGCTTTGAGTGAAACTGTTTCAAAGAAAGTGAAGACTGTGCCATTGGCCAGAAAAGTGACTGCGATGAAAGTGAGACGGTAGTCCATCATTAATCGCTTCTTGTGCCATGTATCTTATTCCAATATAATAACCAAAAGCTATAAAACTCTAATTGAGGACATACAAGACTAAAACTACAACTTAATTTATTATAACTATAGAATATCTAAGGTTGCTTTCTCTAGTATCGAATCCTAACTTGCAATCCTAGTTTATGATTTAAATAAGAAAAATTTATCTTACTAATTCACTCGTTCTTAATTTCATAGCTTGTTTCGGCAATAATTACGTAGACTGATATTGTTTGTGGAACTTTCTCCAATTCTCAAAACTAACAGAAGAGTTTTCATCTCAATAACAATTCTCTAATACACAAAGTTCTTACTCTCTATCTCTCTCTCTATTTTCCACTAATTGCATATCATTTATTTTTATCTGTCATTTCGCTTCATTTATATCATCATCGCCTTTACCTAATAACGTTCCATATGGATTGGGAAGAAATTCTAATTTTTGCAATTCAATTCGATAAAAGTCCCCCAGATTAGAAAGAGAGATTTACGGATAACCTAACATGGCAATTTTTTTAAGATGCGAAGAAAGTCATAATCAAAACTTCTTATACAACTTTATAAGTAATATATGAAAATTTATTTGTTCTTTTAGTTTCGAATAGCATATATTCAAATGTTATTCTAGCAATCGAGATCCATTTATTTCTAACAAATAACTTAAATTCAATAAATTAGTACATAGATACTACTTTTATCAAAAACGTTATTTCATGATTTTTAATAAACAAAGCTATCTTTCATTTCCAATGCCTTCATACAGAAAATTGAAAAAATCATTCTCATCAAGTAAACTATTGTATTTAATTTTTGATGACACATTTTTGAGAATATCTGATTAAAAGAAAATCAAATTTCGAAGTTTTATTTTACTGAACAGAACTCAAAATTAGTCTTATTTCTCAGATTGCAAAAATTAAATTCGTTATTAGGTATTTGTTTTTACCACTCTTTGAAATAAAATTTGTAAAAAAATTAGCAAGATCCTTGTGCTTCTGTAGGCAATTATTAAGATAATTCATATGTCTACTGGCATTGATAAAAGACGTACGTTAACATATTACATTAAGCATGGATTATTTCCGTGTATTTTCCTCTGTATGACAATAGATTGTTCATCTTGATAGACGGGGGAAGAGATTTCTTCTCACGATAAGAAAAGATCAATATTTTTTTATAAAAGTTAATGTAATAAGAAAGACCGAAATCAGAATAAGTTGATTTGATACTTCTATTATTTCGTTCTGAAATTATTCTTATATCAAATTGATTTCGTAAATAGTAGTCTGTTAAATTTAAATTGGCATATCACTAAAAAACATTATTACATGTAATTAGTGTAGCATAAATAAAAAGAATACATCAATGATTTTTTGCACACTGACAGAAAAATGATTAAGTGATGATTTTAAAAATCTTTCTCTCAGTATTAGTTTTATTATGTGTTTATTTTTCGAGAACAGAAAAGTGAAAAAATATTTTTACTTGTTATAGTAAAACAATTATCACAATTCGAAACTATTAACATTTTAGCAATAAGCAATCGTCCTTTACTTCTTCACTGGTGATGAAGCAAAAAAAAAAACATGACAAAACTGTAGTAGAAAAAAAATAACAAGTCTTAAAGCTTATTTGAAAGTCATTAGAAAAAGTATCTTTCTTTTGAAATATTTATATAATTACTGAGTTGAACCACTTGAAAGTGGCATTTTATACTTAATTCAATTACTCTCTTCAGTGCAATGGATTGTTCAATAACTGTCTTCATCGTTCAAAGAACTTACAATTTTGTTTGAGCTAATTACAAATTTTTCAGAAGTTAAGAAATAATGAACTTTATGCATCATGTAAGTAAACGAGTCTAAATTTTTCTTTCAAGTTTTCTTAGGTAAAGTTTTTGTATCCCTTATTTTCACATGAAAATGCTCTTGTAAATTTTAGAGAGTTCTTTAAATTTTTTCAACAACCTGATTCAACTAAATAGAAGTGTAATTCTTAGTGCCGTAGATTTTAAAAAAATTCAATTGTCTGATTCTGAAGTGAATGAGTTTGATTATTCCTCCAGATATTAAACCCTATGTAATGATTGTTTTGTGTTTTCAACTGCTTTAGAAAAAAAAGGAAAGAAAACGATGTTTTTGGGGGGTATTATGGTTTTTATTCGCTGCAGAAGAGAATATATTTAATGTAAAATTTATCTCGATGATTTCATGAAAAGTCAAGTAATGTAATTGTTTTTGAAAATCGTGTGGGGAAAATAAAAATAATCCACGGAAATATTATTCGAATTTATTTTATATCTTACCATGATATAGTACAATCAGTTATAGTATTGCAGTTCAGCTTGATTTCTATAGCGTAAGATAGAGTTTACTCATCAGTGTGAAAAGAAAATCAAGAATTATATTTAGGAAATGTACAAAGAGTTAACAAACGTTCATATACGTTAGTGTATGAAGATCATTGTTTCTTAATTCCTTTCAAAGTTCTTGATTATTCTGAAAATTTCCGTACCTCAAAAATACTACAGAATAAACATAAAAAAAAAAAAAAAAAAAAAAAAAAGATGAAAATTGAGACAAATTAAGTTATAATCAGAAAAATATGAAGTATAATCATTTCTTATTTACTTCTACCTTTTGAATAACATAGAAAAACTGGTTGTTTTTCGATCATTTATAACTACATAGATAATTTTCTTATGTGTTCCATTTCGAAATATTTCCTCTGCCTTCCTCATCCTCCATGTATGTATGCATACATTATTATTCTCGCTTTTTAATCATTCTAATTTTGTTTCATATGTGTTATATATAACACTTTATAGCTGAGAAAAGCTTTATTTGTAATTCTAGAATAACTTGCAATGCTGTTTTAAGCCAGTTTCAGTATTTTAAATACGTTTTGATCTATAATTGACTTGTTTATTTTTTTCTATTTAATTAGAAATTTCAATTATGTTTCTCAGTTTACTTTTCTTAGCTTTAAAATATCTTACCGTTTATTTTTGATTTTTGTAGACTACTTTCTGAATTTTTTGTTTTATCAGTTTTTAATTTTTTTTCTAATTGAGTAGTGATTTTCTTTATTATTAAGATGTGAGGACCTATGATTACTAAAGAATTTTATAATATTGTAGTTTTTATTAGCCACTTAAGGGGCTATTGTTTTAGTTGGATCGTTTTTGACATACCAGATCACTTTTCAATTTTTTATTGTTTAATTAAATTTTAATTACATTTAGCTTAAATATATTTAATTTAATAATTTATCGTTTGCTTTAATTTTAATTATATGTAGTTGATTTAATATTCAAAATAAAATTTATTTAATTTGTTTTAATTTTAATATCGAAAAATTTACTCTTGTTAATTTCTCGATATTCCTTCCCATTTACTTTAATTCGTAAATTTAATTGAGGAATTTAATAATAATTATTAAAAAAACCTCACCTTGGTTGGATAAATCTGTTCTTTGCAAAATTTTGCATAGAGCATTTTGATATTATTTTTTTTAAAGTTTTGTTCTTTATGATAATTACCTTTTGTTTTGCTCTAAGAGTTCTTTTTCTTTTTAATTTTTAATCATTTTTTATTTAAATATTTGATTTTTTTTTAAATGCTTTAATATTTTTTTTGTTTCTATGGTTTTCAATATATATATGTGTGTATGTATGTGTGTTCGTGTGTGTGTACGTAAGAAAAATTTATTTGAATGATATAATCTTAATTTTTTAGTTTCAGAGCTAATCGATTTCATTTCCTCAATATATACAGTAAGCTATTTTACGTACAATGGTACATATAAATATGAGCAGAGATTTCTTGAGGGAATCAGTGTTGTTTATGGGAAGATTTATAAATCTATAAAAACTTATGCATATCGTAAAAGCAACTAAGGCAATTTTAGAAGTTAATCTCATTTAAGTACATAAGCATAACCAAAATTTGAGTAACATTGTATGAAATTATGGAATGAATATCTCTGAAAACTATTGTATTGATTAAAATGTATCTAAATGAGTACATTAATAATAATTTTTAAAACCGTCTTGATGCAGTTCAATTTCAATAACAAATCATTATGTATTTGAATGAGTCTCTGAATGAAAATTAAGTATTCAGAACGAAAATAATTCCCATGAAAACTAAAACAATTCCTAGATTACAAGACTAATTACCGAAAATCTGGAGAAACTTATTTTTTGTTTCATTTTACTGCTATATTATATCTGGAATTCCGTCAAGCAGACTTTTATGCCTCATCCAGATACACGTAAAATATTGAAACATTAAGCCGGAATCATTTTGAGGGAACCAATTTTCTTATTTTAATCTAAGGGCATCCCAAAGTGAGCAAATTCAGAAATATATGCATGTTAACATACATAGAATGTCGACATCCATGAAGTTTGCAGAGACCTTTAATTCGATTTTAGCTTGTTAGACGAACCAAAATTAGCTATTTAAGTATAATGATCGAATACTTTGTCTTCCGAGTTTCGCTAAGAAGTTGTAAATAAAATTAAAGAGAAGAGAGATTCTGGTTAATCTTGTTCTCGGAAAAATTAAGAATTTATAAGATCTCCGGAATCAATGATACCTTGCCATATATTGGATTATAATAAAGGAAAATATCTCTGTATAAAGAATAATATTTCATTTAAAGAGATCTTTGAATTTGCTAGGTTTACAGAAAGAGTATAATCATAAATGAATACAAGCGATGGGAAATTTTTATCTGAGGAAATTTGCTTTTCTTTATTAATAACTAAAACTAGCAATTTCCACAATGAAATGATCATCTTCTTTTTGAGGTAAATAATCAGAATTTATAATGTCCTCCCCACAAAAATGTATTTCAACATACAGTCTTTCATTTATAATCAAATAGTTGGATAGTCAATGGTAATCATTATGTTAATCATTAGGGAATTGTGTAATTCTTTGTATTCATAACACTTTACTATGTGCTGAATACTTTTAAAGGAATCAACTTTGCATAAATAAAGTGCATTACACTTGAAGAGAGTTTATAATATGCTAATTATACAAGAATTTCTGATTTATATTTGAATACAGATTGATAATGTTATGTCTTTGTAACATTTGTTGCATTTTATTTTTTTAAAAAAAATAATTGGCATGGTTTAAAATGTCCTATATCTATTAAGTTATATATTCATTATAATAATTGTTATAAGGAATTTATTGCCATATTACATATCTTTTGTGAAAAAATTAAATTACTACAATTGTTATTTTGCATTTTAATAACTCTGTTAAAATATATAAATTCAATAATGACTTAAATATGTTTTTATATGAAATGTTATTTAATTAAAATAGAACCTTAACGTCAGTATAGCCTAATTCAAATTCTAAAAACAGCATGAATAGCAAAATTAACAGTAAAGAACAAGTAAAATAATTTAAGTAATAAAACATGCAAAATACATCGAATTATCCAATTAGTTGCCTATTCGAGAAAAGAATATCTATCATTTAAAAACCTAAATGAAACATAAAATAAAAAATGCTATCCATATTGTTGCGATTTTGATCGGCTTTTAAAAGTAATAAATGTCAATGCAATAGATAACAAGGTTCTTACGAAGGAAATCTAAATTTTATCTTTAGACTCTCTGGCATATACAATATATTTCCTATTAACAGGAAACATTTGACACACATAAAGTAGGAAACTTGTTCCAGGAAGCTATGTGTTACAAGCTGTACCTCAACTAATTTTGATCAATGGGCTGCATTTGAGAAGACAATACATGCTTCTAGATGCACAGATAAATTCACTTTCAAAGGTTCTACCAGCATGACCTCTTGTGTATATCGCATTTATTCGATCATGTTGAAGTGCAATTTGACATTGGGCAAGAGCCTGTTATCTGGATCTGTAAGCAAATTACACCTAAACTCTTCCCAGAAGATTCTCGGTTTTCTTCGGAAAGTGATCCAGTTCGTGTTCCAATACGGAGAAGAAACACTATTATAGAGGAGGAGGGACCACAGTTTTAATTAGATACGGTTTGGGTGGTTACAATGACATACATGTGCACCATGACGAATTTTTAACTTCTATGAAATATTGGGACAAGATGTTTCTTATATATGTCACTGGTATATTCGGTATAAAATTAATCTAATGGATGATAATCACATCAAACTATGCTTGCTGATGTATAACTTGATGATCAAGATTAACCCTTTAGCTACCGGAGGGAGAAAAAAGAAGTGCTTCTCTGAGACCGCGGCTTCTTACCGGTGTTACCCTGTGGCCAGACGATTTTAAATATTAAACCTAATTCATGAAAAAAATTCCTCTAAAATCGGCAATTTATTAAAATATTTTGGTATTTACATATATTATTTAAAAGGCACTAAGCTTAATATATAAAAAAAAGGAAAAAAGATTTAATCGAAAATTGAACGTTTTATACAGAAAATTACTTAAAAAGTCATACTTTTAAGAAAATACAAAATATATTTACTTGTGTTACATAAATTTCATGGTGTAATGATGTACCATTATATGGAATATATAGATATAAAAGATAAATCTTATTTTGCTGTATGGTATATTTATAAAAAAAAAAATTCAACGCACAGTCCAACGTCACATGTCTTACACACATATTTTAACGATTCACGTAAGATTTTGAGCAAAGAACACATCTTCTTCGTCCTTTTATTTTTCCTTCACTTTAATGTCTATGTACAGATTTGAATTATTATCGCTAACATTACTGTCAGATTCATTTATTATTTATCAATTCTCAGTATCAGATAAGCACTTTCTTTTCGTCATAACTGTTGCTACAAATAAAAACTGACCGAAAGAAACGACCAGCTGAGAATATCTGCTAACAAAAGCCCTAACCCCCATAAAGGGCCATAAATTCTCCTTCGAACTTCTAAGAAGCAAGCAAGAAAGAAAAAATGCAAACCGAAAGTAAGTGAACCCTTTAAATCATGTCATTACATTTAAAGTGCCGGGTCGCAACACGTGCTTTTAACCACTACCCCCTCCTGTTAGCCAGAAGTGAAATCCAAGCCCATATCACGAAGGTCAACATTCCAAATAACCTATCTATATAGATTTCGCGGAATTGTAATGCCATATAGTAACATTAAAGAATCAACTAAACCATTCTCATCAAGCGTTTCTGATCAAGCGTTCTCATCACCATTCTCATCAAGCTTACGTTAGGCCTTAGAAGACACTCACGGAGCGTATCGCTCGTGATACGCTGGGCACAGGAGAGCCAACACGAGCGTAACTCATGTGATACGCTGGGAGCGAACGGGTTAAGAGATAATGGAATGATCAGCTGACTGTCAGCACCTTAATACCATAGAGCATATTTTGTGACTACGTCCACAGACAGATGTTTATTTTATTTTCGGAAGAGATCAATAGGTTGCAGCTTACGTATTGAAGTCCTTCGAAATCAATGAATTATCTGGAATAAGTGTTACTCCATATAAGGGTGTTGCTTCCCGTAACAGGGATGGACAGCTTCTCTGACCTTTAGTAGTGTTGATGAAGTTAGTACATTACAAGTGGAGTAGAACACATTCCTTATTGAAATCCAATTATTTATTTTTCTTCATGAAAGTTATGATTCCTCTTTTATTTAATGAGACATCATGCTGTTGAAAAAATATTTGTTATTTGGTCTAAAATAACGTTCGATGTCAATATTATGTCAACTTGAATAAATAAATACTCAAAGTTTGATTCTTTCAAATTTCATTTTGTTCCTGGTCGAAAGGGATATAATATGGATAATTGTATATTTGTTGCAAAGTAGAGTGTTTTTCTCTTTTAAAAAAAATCTGATAAATTACGAAATATTGATTTCGCTCAAAATTGTTTTCACTTTTTATCTAGACAATTTTTTTAAAAAATATTGTTCATTTAAAACACTTAAAACTAAACTCAGGAATAATAAATAACACATTTTGGGAATTATTTCTTTTCCATTTCAATTCTATTGCATTTTACTTGTTTTGGAAGAAATAAAAATACTGAATGTTTTAATTTATGTTAAATATTATTTAGGAACATTCAAGTCTAGAAGTGAAAAATAAAGTCGCTGAAAATAGTAAAAAGTATCTTCCAAGCAAAAGTTACAAATTTAATGTGTTTCCTTTTATAAAGAGTAAGAAATAACTCGAAGCTAGAGCTTTCTTAATATGTTTAACTTAAATCACAAAAATTGCCTTGACAAAAAATACAATAAAATAAGTCGTGAAATAAGAAGTGCACTGACGTAATCTCTTGCAATATTTCTGTGAAACTGCTGAGGCCAAAGACCATTTTAGTGTCTCTCTGATTCTATATAGTGAGAATGTATCCAATGATGTGTGAGCCATCACCTTCGTAGATCTATAATGAAAATGAGTTACCGCTGTTGGTCTAACGGCTACAGATTCTAGTAGATACCATCATTTATGAAAGAAGAAACAACAGTATCCAAGTATAGATTGCTGTTCAACACCGCTTCGTCAAGGGGAAAAATCGTCTGCACCTGATAAAGAAAAAACAAGGAATGGAAGATAAAAGGAGGATTTTTCCAAAAGAATAAAATGTGTTTCGAGTGGATAAGTTTCAGACCTGGAACAATGGGAGGGTTTTAAAAACAGAAAGCTAATGGTGTGATCACAGTGATAGTTTTAGAAATTTGTCGCATCGAAATTGCAGCGGAGAAAGTCGTTTGTCAAAAAATAAAAGGAAAAAGAAGAAAAAGAAACTAAGTGTAAGGGGAAATGGAACAAGAACTTATGTTCGAATTGGCGAAAATGGAGAGGATTGTTGTCTGTGAGTAATGTCCGTGGATGATTCTAAATCCACCGAAAGAAATATTTCTAGTTAGAAATTTCTTTTTTTGGTTACATTTTATTGCTTTAATGTGAATCTTTTCCCATAAAACACACAATAGTGTTACAATGGATGAATCTAAAAATAAATACTTATCAGATTTAATATGTTTACGAAATTAAAAATTTAATTTTTTATTCATTTAATTTAGTCGCATGGAATTTATGTTTAAATTTATAAGAATTTTTTAAAGCAGGTAAAGTCCATTAAATATCTACTCCCCATTTCCTTTAAAAATGTTAATATTAATCTCTAGAACAATATTTTTTATGGAATTTCTCTAAAGAAATAGAAAGCCTTTTTAATGTAATCAATGCTTAATATTCATGGTTAAGTCTTTTAGGGGAAAAAATATTCTTCTTTTTATAAAAAAGGAAATTTAGGAAACAAATTCTTTCTTATTCATGTATCAAGAAATTTGTGTATAAAAGAAAATAATAACTATTTCATTCTCTCATAAATTAAGTTGATGAAATAAAGGAATTTAAAAAACTGATTTTTATATACCTTTTTTTACTTACGTATTGTACAAAATTAATAATTCATCTGAAAGAATTCAATTCGAAACAAAGAATAATTCAGTATTATTTCATAGACTTCATTCAGTATTATTTCATATTAATAACAAAGAATAATTCAGTATTATTTCATAGACT
>BMAW01048363.1:18845-41888 GCA_019974015.1 Nephila pilipes
TATTTCATATTAATAACAAAGAATAATTCAGTATTATTTCATAGACTCATAATATTTATAACAATGAATATATTTGCAATAAAAAAAAACAGTTTTACAATGGCATTGTATTTGAAACCATTTTTGTAAATTTAAAATTAAACAGGATATACATAAAATATTCATTGATTCTTAATTTTTATGAGCATTCAATATATGTATATTTATATAAAAAGAAAGTTTTGAAAATGTTAGAAACACAATGAGAGACTTTAACCTCTCTAATTATTGCATAATTTATTTATTCTATCTACACAAAATGGGGATTCGTTTGACAAAATAGGTTTACAAATTATAGTAAATATGTTTTGTCATTCGAATATATTAATTAGTACATAAAATTTCGTTAAAATTCGAAATAAAATAAAACCAATATAAAAGTTTACAATTATAATAAATTCAAGTTATACTTAATGGCTGTTACTTCATTATTTTTTCAAAAAAGGTATTTATCTTTAAATTTATTTATAAAATCCTGTAACAATTTCTTGAAATAACATCCTTACATTAAATACAATTTTATTTCTTGTAGCATATCATTGTTTGATTAAATTATCTTCATATATATATTGATTTGAATGCACATTCTAATTATTGGTCCAAATTTGAATAATATATATTTGTTTGTTCATTTTCACCACAATTTCTTATTAAATTATTTCATTTTAGCTTTTAGAAGTAAGTTCAGCTGATAATTCTGAATTCGTTATATAGATATAGATTCTTCTCAAAATCATGTATTTGTCAAAGTTCTATGTGGATATTCTGGTATTTTAAAATGACGATTAAATCTATATAATAATCTATATAATAGTTGTTTAAAATAAATTATAAAAAAGTTCTGGAACTCTAAAATTCCTACAGATTTAGGGCATTTTAATTTTGAAATTCTTAAGACAAATCGTAATTTATCTTTACAGATTATTTAGATCTATACTTGTGAACCAGTCTGTAGTGTTTTGAAATAAACAAACTCAAATTTCTATCAGCACTTTTCTGAAAAGTGTATATTGCAGCATTCAGTAGTTCTTATTTATGAGAATAATTGCTTATTTGTACCATCGAGAATGTTTTGCTATTTATTAAACGCTGTTATGCTGCGTTATTTATTTAGCGCCAATATAAGAAAAATATAAAAATATCAATATTTTTCAAATATTCTACTAACTTTTTATATTTTAGCATAACTTAAATTCCTAACTCTGCATTTAAAAAAAGAAGAATGATATCAGAAAAATTGTTTCAAATTATGCACTAATAGGAACACACACACACACACACACACACACACACACATATATATATATATATATATATATATATATATATATATGTATATTACATATATATAACCTCGTAATTATGAACCTCGTAAACGAAGGGAAATGTGATAACTTATTGTAATATCGTCCATTAATCGCTTTTTTTTTGTTTTCTAAATATTCCATGCACATGAAGATAACGTCTTACTCTAGCGAGACCATCTACGCTTTCTTTGGAGCAAATTTACATGAAGGAACCTAATATTTTGATTGTAGCATTTATCTCTGTGTATGATGTCGAATCTTGGTGTCATCGAGGATGAAAGTTTTACACAAAATGACGATGAGGATTAAAATTCTGATTTTACTACCTAATCAAAATAATGCAAAGAATCAATGTCAAATTGATTCTGGTAATGCTGAACAGAAAGAAGTTCAAAATGATAGCTAAAATTGCTTACGAAAAATGATACGTCGTCAAAAACACCCTTCACATAGAAGTGCTACTTCACAGAAAAAAACATATTAATAAACAATTAAAAAGGAAATTTACTATTCATCATTTAAAACAAGCAAAAACAATTAAATTTTAAGTAAAATATGACCAGTAACCAGTAAAAAAAGTACCAAAAGAATAAAAATTAGTTGATGTTACTATTTTCTTTGGAAATATAGTCTGCTATCGTTTCCTTGTGGAGTAGAGTTTATGATAAAGGCTGTTACCAAAATATTGATTCATATAGTGTAAAATAATATGACCTTTTGTGAGTTTTATGATCTCCATCATCATAAAAAGAGCTCTATAGAATTTTAGGTACTTAAAATTTACAATGAAAGGAAGACTTTTACTAAATTATGATACTTGCTTTAACAAATCCAGATATTTCTTTGTTATGTTTGCTTGCAAAATTTGATAAATTGGATTTGCGAACTGGAGTTATTTACATTAAGGTTGGTTACTAGAGTTATTATTTAAGAAAGTGTGATATTGAGAAACGTTAGCTTGTAAAATTTAATTTCTGTGCTATGCTCATTACAAAATTTAGAAAATAAATAAGAGATAAAGTGAGAAATATGAATTGAATTTGCCGTCTTAGGATTGATATATTTATAGAATAAAATTTAAATAGCTTAGTTATATTTCTAACATTCAAAGAATTTTGGAGAATCATCTGGAAAATATCTGCATCCGAAAAAGATTTGGGATTTTAGACATTTCTCACATTATTAATAAACATTTCTTCCGATTTCATATAAATACATGCATAGTTTTAAAAAGTGTGTTTATCGCTAAATAATGATTTTCTCTTACTTATTATCCTGATTAATTTTACTGTTTCCTGAAACAACGAACAAATTTCGTCAATATCATTATTAGTGAAGTTGGAAAATTTCTGAACACTGAAATACGAAATGTGCAAATTGATAAATATTTTAACATCTCTTAATATTGTACGATTTACTTTAAATACTAATTACATTAAAGTTCTATAAAAATAATTGAGATTCAGTGTCTATTACCGGTAAAAATAAATAAATATAAGTTTTAAATCACTTAGAGTTTCACAATTGAAAAAAGGAAAAATAATCAACAGACATTTGAAGGTATTGTATTTATTAGTAAAACCCTCAAAATATGTCAAAATAGTTAACTGTATAATTTTTCATCATTATTTGCTTTTGAATTCCATAACAATAGAAACTTTTTGAAGAATTAATTGTTGAAAATTTAGGTAAAATTAGATTTTTAATTTATTCCTTACTACATTTGCATTTATGACGTGTACAAATTGAAAATATTTAAATAACAGTTTTTCACATGAACATTGGAAAAAATTAGATTTTCTTTACAAAGTTGTAAGAGATGGTAAAGTCTATTTTCATTTCTTAAAAATTAAATACCATTATGTATTTTCCTGATAACTTTATTTTTTGAATGAATCATTTTTTTAAAATTTATATAAATATTGTACTGTATTGCAAACAATTAATAAAGATGACTTGTTTTCAGGACATCACATTTATTTGCGCACATTCTTTTCAAACATAAATTAGATACACAATTTCACACAAGCACCATTTTTCAACTTTCGTCTTTACCTCTTGGAGTCAAACTCAATTCTCTTTTTCATATCCGTTGCCAGTAAATTATCTAAAATCAAAACTATGATCTGGTGTTGCCAAAAAATATATCTTAATAAAGTGTATTGAAAAAGGTATCACTTTAATTTTAAATCGTTAGCTTTTAAAAGTTGAACAGATAATATTTTAAGAAAAGTATCACATTAGATTAAATCGTTTGCCTTTAAAAATTGAATATGTCACAATATATATATATATATATATATATATATATTATATGTGTGTGTGTGCATGTGTTTTGAAGCACACTGATATAAATTATTTAATTAAATTTCATAATAAAATTACTATTTAGAAAAAGAAAATGTTGAATTTTTGTTTGTTACATCATTGCTGTACTTCTGGTATAGTTTAAATTTAATTGCTTGAAGGAAACTTTCTTTAAAATACAGAAATGAATGCGTCATTTCTCATATTAAAGTTTATTTGGTATTCTATATAAATATTTAAAAATTAATTTATTGATTGTCTAAGTTTTCACTTGAATCTAATTCTGATATGATTCTAACATATATTTATTAAAAATAAATTTCAATTTAAATTAATAATTTAAGTGATTATGAAAAAGTTTCTTACTAAATCAATATGCATTATTAATTGTTATTCCTAGTTAGTAGTTTTAAGAAATTTTTTGTAAACTATATCAATTTAACAGATAAACTTATTTGTGCTTTCAAAATAAAAATTCATGTCATTGTAATTGAATCATTTACTTTAGTAAGAAAATAGAAGTTCTCATTTTTATTTTTCTAGTTTTAACAATGCAAATTTTGAACGATATTTATTTAAAAAAAAACAAGAAAATAATTTCTGTTGAATATCTGTATGAACAAAAATTTTGGTTTTCATTGTACATATTGTTAAAATAATAGTCTTCTGGGTGTACGGTTTACAAAAATTCAACCAGGACGATAACCGAAAATGACGCTCTTTATTCACAAATATTCAGGAAAAGGAAAAGCTCAGATAGTAGAACTTGATTAGTTAAAAAGCACAGCAGGTCAAATAACACTTCATCCAGAGAATAACTTATCTGGAATGAAAGAAATACTTTTACAAATTAGCAAAAAACAGATTTCAAATCACTTGTAAAAGCAACTTCAATAACGTTTTGATTAACTGCGCACTAACTTGCGCAGCAGACAAAATCCAAAGTAACACTTTGCAATTCAAAGGTAGACTGGTTTTTTAACAGCACCTCCAAGAATTTATTGCTCTCCTGTCCAGGTGTGTTGTCACGGGCGAAATTCCAGAAGAATCCATAACTTTGGAACAAAAAGGGATATCGAGAAAATTTAAGCATTTCATTCATTTTGTCACTAAATGTCATTTTGTCGCGAGTGATAGTCATTGCTCTGTAAGCGTTTCTTTTCAATAATCAGAAATAAATTACACCAAGTGTCATTGACGATTCGTATTAATATTATGTTATGCTTCTTATACTATAGCTATACTTTAACTATTATTTTCATTAATGTATTAAAGGATTATTGTTCGAGTTGTAAATAATGTATGCTGACTCACTTTTGTGAGTGAAAGAGTTCATTTTTACATTAACAGATTTGAAAATTATTACTTATAATAATGCTTGAGAATTGAATTCTCACTTTGTATATATTTTGCATCCTTTGTAAAAACAAGAGATAGGAATCCAGTGCAGAGTGTTAAAGCTGATTGAAATTTCCAGTTTTATAACTGCCATTTAAACTTGTTAATACATGTACGTGGTCATATATGTAATTTCAAATTTGTTCTTCATTAACATGTATTTTGAAAAAAATATTTTAAAGATAGATATTTACATGTAATCTGTTATTATTTCTGCTTATATTCTATTTAAAAGTTTTACGAATTATCATTTCATACTATTTGTATTGTATACCAACTCCTAGGAAATGCTTTTAAACTATTTTCTATTTCATAATTTGTAAAGTAAATTTCATTCATCGCCTTTTCAAATTCTTTCTAGAGTCTGATTTTTGTCACTTTCTGCAATAAAAATTTGTGGAATATTTGAATTTTCATATAATTTAATTACTATATCTTAACGATTGAAAATTCTTGATATTACTGTTACAGCTTGAAAATCTTTTTTACTTAAGTACTTTATATTTACTAGTGTAATTTATGCGTTTTGCTAAGAGATTATCATACACAAAACCATGGTACATTTACAGAATATTTCTGCGTAAATATATAAATGAAATTGACCTTTTCAGTTTTATCATACGTAACTCCGCAATCGAGATGAGAATCTGATGTTCTGGATGGTTTAATTTCTCATAACGAAGCATTAAAAATAAAAGTAGACCTATTAAACTTATTTTAATGCAGGATAGAGGAATTCTGTCCACTTATGCGATTCATTATATGTTTAATTATGCAAAATGATGTGAACTTTTTATTTCTTAATATATATTGAATTTTGATAATTTTTTCCTTTAATTTTAATTTATTAATAGTTTTTCCACTTTCCTTTTAAGTTTTTGATAATTTTCTTAAATCTTGTGCAAATGAAATTTCAATGAATTCAAGCGATGTATACAGCTTAAAAATTTGATAATAATTATAACTGTATTGCTCAGGATTAATAATTATAATTTTATTCTTCAGATATTCCAAACCATTATGCTTTTATGAATACAAGCAATACATATGTATAAACATGAATTAATAAGAATGTTCGGATTTTTTCATACTCAACTAAGCACAAAACTCCAATATAATATTGTGTAGCCCTCCATTAGATGTCAAGTATTTTAATTAGCATCAATGGTACTATGGTTAACATAACTCATCGTAATTTCTTCTGTGGCCTTCCTTTAATATTTTTAAAGGAAATATGCAGGTAAAAGGCAACTCAGATTAAAAAGTACATATTTACAATCATCAGAAGTTTGTATCTGATTTTACATTTTTTGGAGGATAAAAAATTTTATATTTATTTTCCGAGTCTGACATTTATATATTTATTTTCGTAGTTAGAAATTTATATATTTATTGTTTCAAACACAAAATACAAATGAACAAGATCAATCTGAAATGCACTGTATTGGTTTTGGACATGCGTGTTGTGGGAAATACGGTAAAAATTTTTGGTACTCCAAGGGAAGGGAATCTCGGTTCAAGAAGGATTTTTCAGCCTGTCTTGTTGGGTCACAAAAACTTCGAGCGACTTTTACTTCTTTTGAAAACATCTGAAAACGCTCGTCTACAAATTTCTTATTCATCCAATTGGAGATATGTTTATTCAAATATACATTGCAGATGCGCTTGCTACTTCAGAAGCTTTCAGTTTGAAACTATAAGCACTCAAGTCATCGACACTTCTTAAGAAGTAATATTACTAACCGATCCAAACCTGATTAAATATTATAAACATAGGAGTTAAAAAATACTTATCAATACAGTTGAAAATAATCTATTTGTTTACTTCTATTTGTACTTTTGTATCTGTGGCAGAAAGCATATTACACAACACGATTAATACGAGTATCTAGCATGAGTTTCTTACATAAATTTGAAAAAAAAAAGATTTACATACATAATTATCTTAAATATTTAGTATTATCTACACATAAATTGATTTTCAAAGTGGAATATTTAAAAGCATTATACAATATCAGTGAAAATTAATGTAAATCATACCTAACAGTCTGAAGAAGTTTCAAACATGTGCTTCTCCCTTAAAAGTTTTTGCACCATTTTAGTTATATATATGAAAATGACAAAAAATAAAAACGAAATCTACAGACTATAAAGAACAGAGAACGTCTTCAGAATCAGAAAATACGCCGGGGCAATTGGTAACCAACACCAATATCCAATAAATTGCGGGAAGTCTGGGTTATGTGCCTGCAAGCCATTGGAGCTAGGTAAAAGGAGGAAGTAGCAATAAAATAAGCGATGCGAATCGATATCATTCGTTACTTCTTTTTGTTCAACCCAAGTTATTTCCCACCCCATCTCACCCCTTTGTCTTTATCACTCGCAAAAAAATATTTGTGATGGATGTAACAAAAATCGTAATACATTCTTGTTCCAATTTACTGGAGTAACTGTTAAGGTAAAAAGTCAAAGCAACGTAGAGGTTAGTTTCTTTTTTTCTTTAGTTATACAATGAAGAAAAATATTTTATGTAAAATGTTTAGTATGCACTTGAAGTAAGACGAATAAATCAATGAGCAGATTGTGACTTCTGTCCTTTATTTTATTCTAATGCCACCTTTTGTCCTAAAGCTTATTATTATTAGACTCTGACTGAATATATGAAACAGCAAGATAAAATAACTTATTTATTAGTAATCACTACACAATAGATGATATCCCTCTCTCTTGAATCTCACTTAATTCATCGAATCTAAATGAGATTAACTAATAATGTCTTAGCTTACCAATTTCACTCGTTCTGATCCAATCATTTACTGCAACTTTTTTTAGTACTTCAACTAAGAGTCGCTTTAATCTAAAAGATTAGCTTCGATACTTTAATACAACTAACAATATTTATCAGCCTAACATTATCTTCTATTTTCCTTCATTATTTGTTTCATTTTTATTCCATTTATATATTACTATTTATGAGTCAAATAGCTTCATTACTCTATCTTTATCTAATTCAACTAATTATGCTTTAGTTTGATTGAGAAGAATATGTAATTTTATACAGTTCAACTTACTAAAAAGTCCCAGAGATAAGTGAAGATCTACTAAAAAGCTTTGCTAAATAATTAATTTTTTCTGCATAAAAACGCTTTAGATTTTTTAGTTGTAATTTTTTCTGGAGAGTACCTGTAAATATTTTGAGCTAAGCATAAAATACTAAGTGATCTGAAAATCGTTACTGAAATGGAAATTTTATCAAGACATGCATGGAAAAATAACTGGTGGAATAAATTTCTTCTTCATTTCAATAAATGTAATTGTAATGATCTTTCATTTTAATGTATTTCAAAATGATAAATACATTTTTAAGAGATGAGATAAAGATTTATTTCAGTTGAATTAAGCAAATTATTTCTTTAATTTCGAAACATAATGATACAATAATGCACTGTTATATATTTGTGTCCCTCTCAGTAAGTATAAGGCCCCATAGGTTTTTGTACGATGATCCGTTTCAAAATCCATCGCATTCTTCGAGAGTGGTCTATGTGATCGCATCTCGATTTCTATGTTACAATTCTCGGCGATAGTATACATTGCTTTGATATTAGGTCTGAGGAATTTAATTCATTCATCTGATTTGCATTATGCGGAAGAGTTACACTTCTAAATGAAGTTGGAAGTGATTTTCTAGCAGAAAATGACTGAGAAGGAGTTTTTACATGTGAAAGTTCCCATTCTACGGGCTCGGTAATTTCTTCTGATGACAATGATTTCTTTGAGCCAGAAGCAGCAAGTAATTCCACGAAATACTATTTTGAGAAAAATTGATTTAAATGGTCATCCGCTGAAACTTATCGAATTGTTAGAACTACAGCCAACAACATAATAAGATTTTTTAGAACTAGAGCCTGCAAAAAAATAGAAGATTTCAATCTCAAAATATATCAGAACTACTTTTTACTGATGAAGTCTTAGGCATAAATGTGAAATGTACGAAGTTAAGTATTGAACGAAAGAGGAGAAAAAAGATACGTGTAATGCAATTATAAGTGAAATTTATAAAACCAGTTTTGATGAATGGAGGAAAAGTAGCAGAGCAGTACGCAGATGAAACAAAATTAAAATCAAGGAAAACATTTTGCCCCCTCCTCCTTCAAGAAGAAAACGAAAGACAGCATATTTATGTTTATCTTGCCAAAACCAAGTTCATTTGGAATTCATGCAAAAGTCATGTCATAAATGCGTTTAAGAAGACGAGGACTAAATAGTGTGCTTAAAGGAAACTCTTGAAATACTGATAGTTCAGATACAATTAAAAATTTTCTGTAATGGGAAAATTGAATTTTCTCCTGTTTAAGTTTTTTTTACATATTAAATAAATAACTGATAGTTCAGGTATTGTCAAAAAATATTCTGTATTATGATATGTTGAATTTTCTCCTATTTAAATTTTTTTCACATATTTAGAGAGAAATAATGATTAATTCCTAATAGAATCGTTTTTAAGATTAATTTTATAAAATGTACTGCAGCATATAATATACTTCGAAAACTCTTAAGACCTGGCAACACTTCTCTATGAAAATTTTATTTTTCTTTAATATGTAAAATTATTTTTCTTCTGGAAGTTCAAAGAACATCCAAGTGAAGTAACCAGATGATATTTAATGAGACAAATTTTCTTAAAAAAATTGTAATGAAACGTGGCTTTTGAGACCACACATCACCTTTGTGAGGACCTACCTTTCAACCTTCCCATTTACGGGTTAAATTCCTATAAATGATCCTTTCATAAAGCTAAATTATTTTTGCATGCATTTTATTAAAAATTCTTGTTCAATAAAACTTTTAAAAATCAAAACAATAATCCATTTTCAAAATAATGAAATATTTATTTTATACTTATAGTTAATGTATTTAAAATCACGCATATTACATTAAATACCATAAATAAAGGATATTTTAATTTTTTATGAAGCAGAATGTTTAAATATCGTGCAAGATCTTCGTCTTGTAAGTTACGGTAAAGTGACTAGAACGATATATGAGCTGCTTTCCCACTCTTTTGATTCCTTCTGTCCCACATTTCATGAATTGAAACTGAATTTCGTTTAACGTGACATTCCTGAGAATTACAACAGTGTGTAAAAAAAAATGCTGTGTACTAACAATGTTATAAAAGTACTATTGATGTTGCTGAAGTTGATGACCGTTACTGATGGTTGAGGTTTAAGAGACACCCAAGGATATTTAACTCTCATTCATTGGTTAGTTTTGATATGGTAACCATTTGTTGCTAAATTAAATATATATTGCTACAAGGTCGATTTGTCGTCGTCATTTTGCGTCAAGTTGTCACCATCGATGAGACATGAATTCATAATGTCACAACAGCACAGAGCAGCAATCAAAAAAATGGGTTGCGTTTGGTGAATTTGCTTCACAGAAGGCAAAGACGGCGTAATCGGCCAGAAATGTTGTGGAATTGATAATGTGCGATATAAATACAAGAGGAAAAACGATCAGTGGACAAAAACGTTCTGCAATTACGTAATTCCCATTTTTCATTCCTAATACTCCATTTTCCCTTTTGAAAATGGGTGCTTTTTGAATTGCCCTTTTAAGTAGTGGTCCAACCAAGACTGAAACTAGCTGCTCGACTGAAATATTGACAGTTCCGAAGTTCGAGTAAATGATGACTTGTACTCTAAGGCACCCTTTTCGACGTTGAAAATAAATCATATATACTTGTCATTCAATTGATTTCTTCAGTGTTCTTACGAAATGTGTATATCCCAGTTCAAAATTTAAACATTCATAAAGTATTCTTCCAAAAAGTCAATGTATGTTTACAAAGTGTTCCTAACTAATGTTTTGTGTTAAGCGATTTCTAAAGAAACCTAAAAATATGGAAATGACCAATATTTTTAAAGAACAGTTTATTCGTATGATAATTATAATTTCTTAATTCATTATACTTTACACACAAATCAGCGACCTTTATTCCAATTTAAGTGTATAGATTAATGAAACTATATCAACACTTAATTAATATCAGAATTACAACAAGTTATAATAATGCAAAAAATAATTGAATATTACAAAAAAATAAAAATATTTACTATGAATATTTAACAATTAAATAATAAGTTGATTACAATGTATAACATGAGAAATTGAATTTTAACACGAAAAATGTAAAAAGAAAAACCCTAACTAACAGTTATAACATGAACTAATAGTTATAGACTTTTTTCTTTACTAACAGAAAATAATGTCATGTTTCCACATGTAGAAGATAAATTCTGAAGCTTTATTATTAAATAAAATGTGCTTTTTTACAATCATTGAAAATAAATGAATTTTGCCTGTACCTAGTCTGAACTGCTTTCTTCGGAAACAATTACTGTTATTGGGATGAGAGAGAAAACGGAACATACTTTATTTTGAAAGAAAACATGTTCCATTTTCTCATTTAGTTATTCATGTATAAGGTCATTATACAATTATGTTGAAATAGCCTTTTTCCTCTCTTAATTATGGTTAAGATTACGAGTTCCCTTCATAATGAATAAATCGATTTTTCTGTTTAAATTACCTTTTTACATTTTAGCTTGAAGCAGTGATGATAGTAAATAGCCACAAATTTTGTATATAACTTGTTTTCATAAATTTGACTTGCATGGAATTAACGATTACCTAATTTTCTGTTATTTTGGAGTATGTTTGCTTAAAACATTGCCTACAATTAAATTCATATTAAGGCTAATGTTCCATTGACATTGTGTATAAAAATTATCAAAATTACACGTATTTCATAAGTGGATGCCTAAGAATCATAATGAGTATTATTTATGTTTCATTAGAAATAGTATATCACCTGTTAATGTTTATTGTCCATTGTGCAGAAAAATATCTCTCTTTCTCTATCATATAATCTGAGTCGACTATCTCATTCACTTTTAATAAACAGACATAAACTGATTGTTTGAAATGAAGGAAGAAGGAAAATAGAATCAAATTTCAGAGACTAGACAATCCGATTAAAGTTGCTTTCCCAGTATGAAATAATCAAAGAACAAGAAAAAAAAAAGAAACTTTCAATATTACAAAATAATGATAAATGTAATTCGCTATTTGATTTTCTAATACATTTATCATTGAACACATTTACATCACTATCATACTATTCTACTTTTTACCTTTTCAGTTTCCAACTTGCCCACTAATGATTGTAATATATATGAGTAGACAATTAATTTCTAAATGAGAATGAAGAAAATAATTTATTACAGAGAGAGATTAAAACTTGAGTTTTTTAAATGAATTTATCTAAGCAAATTGAAGAAGTGGAATATTCAAAATTAATTTAACTAAATTAAGTTATTAAGAGTGCATCTAGTTTTCTTCAAATATGTGTATTTATCGTTAATGTACTAGTTCAATTAAATATTTCTTTTAAGTTATATTTGAATTTTAAAAAGGGAAATACAATATACAAATTCTAAAATATATTTAAAAAATAATCACATAATACCTAGAGAGTGCTTTCGAAAACTCTGATTGAAAGAATATTTTCAGTAATTAAATATGTATCAGGAAATAAAAACAAGTAATTTTTAAATATAAAACCCGAAACTCAAAGAAATTCAGAAAACTAGAACCAAAAATCTAACATTGCATATATTTTTTAGTTCAAAATATCAAAACAAACAAAAACATAGTAAGTTGAAAATATATAAAAGACAATTGAATTCAAAGGCAAAAAGGGTATAAAAATATAGAACATGATAAAATGTGAAGAATGGAAAGAACGAAAAATAAATTGAGAAAAAAAGTTATCAATGCATCGGAGACTGTGAATTTAATTTAAAGGATTAGGTCATAAAAATAAGAAGAATTCAGGAGCAGAAGGAAGTAAATTTAATAACGAGTTTGACAAAATCGTTATCTTCATTTTAAATTTTTTTATGTTGTTGCTTTTTGTTTAAAGTATAGTTTCTTTTCTTCACACGTAGAGTCATTTGCTGACGTGGGACATTTTACAAGAAAAATAATCCTCTCTATATATTGATTTGTTCCTTATAAAAGTTGTAGTTATTTCATTCACAGGCTACAAGCCGAATTTAGGACAAAAGTTAAAAAATAATAAGAATATTTCTATTAGATACACAATGGCGTACAATTTAATACTATATATAATTTAAAATCAGACTACCTATATAATTTCTCTTTACATTTTAACATCCTAAGTCATTTATATCATCCAAATAGTTTAAAAGATTAAATATCATTATTTGACCAAAAACTTCCGAATTATATTTCCGCTTTTAATATAAATCTACGTTTATCTACGAGTATATCCAATGCAACTGTAAATAAACTTTAATAAGAACTTAGACACAAAACTTAAAATTAGTTTTTCTAATTCCATAGAAAAATGAATCTAATTTTTTAAGTAAAAATATGTAACTTTTTATGGGAACATTTTTTAAATATTCCAACTCGTTTATTTGTTTACTTGGTGAGAAAAATGTGAGCAAACAAATCGAACAACGAGGATTTAAAATCTTATTTTCTATACTTACATAAGCGATTTTATTCACATATCCCAAGTTTAATAATTCTTTATTCATAAATGTATATCTACTGAGCTCTGTACATAAAATCAAAGTGAAATGTAGCATGAATGTTTTATTTTAAGTGTAAAAATAATATAAATTTAAATAATTAATTTAATTTAAATAGTTAATTACAAATTTTAATAAAATTTTATTTATTTTAAACCATTACGAAATAATTAATTTAACTTTTTGAAAACTAAAATTATCCCTCCGTATTCCTTTATCAGTGAAACTCATAACTTATAATTCAGGTTTACATGTGCCATTGTTTTAGTCCATGGATCAACATATAAAATGTTGCTTTTTTTATGTTCCTTTGAAACATAAAAAAAATGTTGCTTTTTAAATTATCATCATCGCTTTATACTCGAAATCTATTCAATAAAATTCAAATAATCATAAACACACACTTTCATAAAAACAACAAATATTATAAATAGTGAAAAGTAGAATAATGCTTAATATAAATTGGGAGATGAGAATTAAAATATATATATATGCAATAAAATATTTTACGAAATTTAACAGTGACTGTATTTCTACATGTAATATGTCTTTTTCTTTGTGACTGAATATACCGGGACTGTTCAGAAACTTTATTTAATTTTATTCTTATTGTCTTTTAATTTTATTATTATTGTCTTATTGTAATTTTATTATTAATATAAATATGAAAAAAATTCTAAGAATTCATTAAAAATTCATAATTTCATTAAAATTATTCTAAGAATTCATTAAAATTTCCTGTTAGATGCAGTCGCCTTCCCATCATATCCCAGACATGCTCGATTGGAGAGAGATATATTTGGCCAAGGAAATGTTTAATAATCTGTAAGATAGTCCATAGCAACACGTGCCGTATGTGGTCTGGCATTATCTTGCTGAAAAGTTTGGTCAGGGAACTGCAAAAGGAACAGTATCAAAACAGGTCTCAGAGTGTCGTCGACATATCGCTGTGCAGCAAGTGTGCCTCTAATGACCACCAAGGAGGTCCAGCTATCAAAGGAAATGGTACCTCAGACCATAATTCCAGGTGTTGTGTGCAATTGTGAAAGCAGGATCGGTACGCTGCCTTGGGCGTCTCCAGACACATCTTCGAGTATCGTCAAGACACAGATGGAAGCGGGTTTCATCGCTAAACACTATACGTCCTCAGCCAGCCTCATTCCAATCTGATTGAACCAAGCACCAGTGTAATCTGGCTCGACATTGTGCAGACGTGAGTGCAGGTTGGTGTTGTGTAAATATATACTCGTTGCCATAATAAACGGAACGCCAAGAAATAAGAGTTGGATTGTTTCGAAACTTTGCATGAAGGTACGTGTTAAGTGGAAATGTAAATGAGTAGAAAAGCAGTGTGATTGCGCAATGTGTAAGGGCACATGAGGGCGTTGAAACTCGTTCCTTTTATTTTAAAAATGACAAGCATAGCTTGTTTGCGTGATTTAATCTGCTTTAGAGGGACGCCTTTTTACTAGAGATGTCATTATGCCACCACCGGAGACAATATGACTGCTGCTCATATTGTCTCCGGTGGTGTCTATAGAGCAGAAGAATCATAGAGATGATGGAAAACGGTTGATCTGGATTGGCGAGTAAGTCGCCACCTTGACCATTCCGACTATACTGTAAGAATGTGTCGGTACTAGTGGAATGACAGATTTAAATCACACAGTGAGCAAGCATAGGAAACCCTCTACAGACCAATAGTCGAAACGGTTGTCACATCATGCAACATGCATGCATAGTGACATCTGTATCATTGCCTACCATCCATATACAGGCAGTGCCTATTACGTGTAAGGCCTGATACCCACACAACTTTGCCTGCGTTTGAAGTGGTGTCGTGCTTGAAGTAATTGAACTGCAACCGAAAGGTTTCAGGTTGTCTGTAACGAAAAATACAGATTCAATTTGGGCAGTGATGAAAACTGCGTACGTGTTAGAGTCCTCGTAGTGAACGTCTCAATCCTGCCTTCACTACCAGTGGCAAACCACTCTCATAACTGGTGTGATGGTATGGGCTGCCATCAACTACGACACACCGTCACCTCCAATAATGATCCACGTACCATGACAAACCAAAGTACGTTCGTGACATTCTTCGCCACATGTATTGCAACTCTAGGTAGGGCTCCAAGGAGCCATATTTCAACAGGATAATCCCACCCACACATAGCAAGAGTTTCTGAGAACTGCCTCCACTAAATTTTTACCATACCCTACCCTGCTCGATCCCCGTATTTGTCACCGATCACTCATATCTAAGATCATTTCAGACAGCAAGTTTGGCAGCTTACGAGTTTGGTCGAATCAAATGTGCGTATACAGTAACTTTCAAAAGAGATTTCGCAGGACATCATATTAGATTTGTATGCCTCATTGCCTGATCGTATCACATCATGCATTCATTCTACATGTAGCAGAACATGCGACTAGTACCTCCATTCTTTTGTAATTTTTTCTACAATAATTGATCCTTTTGCTTCGAATTAGTAATCTCTTACATCAACGTTGTACTTACTTATGTAAAATTTCATTTTATTTCGAAAACTCTTTGTTAGTTTGTAAATCCTTACGGCAATGAATGTATATATATAGACAATGAAATAAGTATTTAAAATATTGATACAATACAATTCATTGAAAAAATATGATTGATATTAATTGAAGAAAGAAATAGTTCAGTAGAACAAAAAATTAACAGAAATTTTACTGTTGAAATAATAATGTTGAGCTCTATGTTTTACACTGAGGTTCTGTAAAGGAAGATTGCTATTTTGAGGAGGTGATCCATCCTCACGTGCATCTGTTCTGAAGTTTACTGGACTAGACTTCATTTTTATGGATGACAATGCACGTCCACACTGGACTGTTGATGTTCAGAAGCTAGTAGAAAGTGAAGATATCACTCAAATGAATCGGCCAGCGTTCTCCTCTGATTTAAATCCCATAAAATATGCGTGAGATGCTTTGGGGAGCCGCTTAGATGCACGATTACATCCTGCAGGGAACACCCAAGAACTGAAATAGACGCTGATTGAGGAATTGATTCTTACCCCAAGAAATGTTGGACAATATGGTGCTGAGTATGGAGAGACGGTGCGAAGTAACCATTGTAGGAAGTGAAGGGTACACCCCTTCTAAGGGGCCACTGCTTGTTTTTTTTTCTCTGAGACAGACAATTACGTGTAACTTTACTATAAGTTCAATAAAGTCTGTTTTTGATTTGATTCCATACTATACGCATTGTATTCATTCAACTATGCTTTCGTCGTCGTTTAAATACAAAATGATCTCTCTCATTTCTGAATTTCGTGTCTCTCTGATGATTTCTCGTGGAGTTTGATTAAGTTTTGCTCATTAGTGTATTATACAAAAGAGATTTACATTTTCAGTTGGAAGTAAATGAATTCCGGAGATTACGCTAAACGGATTCAAGCTCTAAAAAACGAATTTATCTAAACTAAATAAATTCAAGCTAAAATAAATGCTATTTGTATGCATTATAGTGTCATTTTTGATATGCATTCTCAAATGAATATCACATCAGTGGCACTATATTATCTTTACTAAGCTGGTTGGTGAAGGCAATATTTTTATTAACTATTATTAAATGTGTGAAATATGTATGTTCAGTATATTGGTCGTTTATAAATTATACTCGATTTACTTCTATCTACATTTAAGAAGGTTTTTTTATGGTAGCGAATAAATATGATTTCAGGTATGATTTTTAAGAAAAGGCAAATTTGAAACTTGTAATGTGTCTGCATTTGAAATATGCGTATTAAACGATAAGACACTCATTTGAAATATTTATTCAACAAATGATGAGAAAATACATTAAAGATTGATTTGGGGAAATTATCATGCTAGACAACAATTAGCTTCTGATTCAATATGTGAAAGTAATAATAATTACACATAGTAAAAAGAGAAAACTCTCAAGGTATTGTAAATCTAAGAATCTTTTGACTATAATTATAATCATGTAATTACAAACATATCGTCTAAGCTTTTCATCTATAGTTCTGCATTTTGCATAGTATACAACTAATTTATCCAAGTATAACCAGAAGAAAAATATCCCTTCACAAATATGCTGTTTGGAGTTTGCAATATTTATGTATGTACTAAATATCAAAGCAAAATCATTTTAATTTCGTTAAAAATTACTTTTTCTCCAAATTTTCACAAGTTACCAATGTAGGAATTAGATTCTATAAGACTTGTGAGCGAATTCTTAATCAGTACATTAAGATATGCCTTGAAATTAGCAAGTAATTAGGCAAATGTTGAGCAAAAAACTTGAAAGAAAAGCTTTTGTAATGTTTTGAGAACTTCCTAATTACAATATTACTTTGACTTCAAATCATCTTAACTTTTTATTGAACAAATAGGAAGTTCAGAATGTCAAATCTCTCAGTGGCTATCGGATTATTGATATGGAACTTCGAGTTGATTTTCTATACTTTGTTATCTTCTTTAAGACAAAATATGGTTCCAATAAATCTGTGCGACTTTTTAATTTCTTCATCAAATAACTAAAATAAACATTTATATTTCATCATCATTATATTATTATTATTTATCATTTATATTATTTTATTTTATTTATTTTTATTTATATTTATTTATTTTTATTTATTTTTATTTTTTTTTTATTTTTTTTTTTATTATTATTATTATTATTTTATATTTATTTATTTATTTTTGTCAATATAAATGACACTCAACAGTTAGAGGAATTTGTGGAATAGCTAATCCTATGAGCAGGATCATCAAACAATTAAAATTTCGAAAAGACTGATCCCTCCTGTCCCTATTTTTCTTATATGAAGCAATAAGCTTAAACTACTGAAAAATAAAACTAATATGTAAAAAGAAATTTCAAATGTTTGCAAAATAATAACTTTTCCGTGGGTGTTATTAAAGCTTCTTTAACTAATTATAACAACACATCCTATTATAAGAAAATTTTCATTAAAATCATAAATAAGACTTTAGAATGTTTTTGTAGAATCAATAAAGAAAAATTTGTTTATTTGCTTAAAGTTGTTTTTGACAAGAATATAAATAAATACTAATAACTTAGAAATTGAGATCCTTTGAACCCCTGGTGCTACTCCTCAACAAAAACTATTCTCAATTTTCTTTTTCCTCCCTATCCTTAATTTACCCTTTCTTTTTTCGTAGTCTCATTTCACTGAGGATTTGCTATATGATTAGGTTGTGATTGCCTTTAAAAACCTTTGAAATGGTGAAGCTACTGGCTTGATCCCATTGACTAGAAAATTTGGATAATAAATTATAATAAACTACTCGATTGAAATATAAAGATTTTTTCTCTATGAATTTGATTTTCATATTTTTCTGATTAGCTTTAAAATACTGAAATTGAACTTTTATTTAAACCAATAAAATATTCCTCCTCTATTAAATAGCGCTGATTAATTTGCTTTCTTTCCACTTTCGGAATACTTCTTGATCGAGTTTTCATCAATATATTTAAGTCTTTAATGTTAACCAACCATATCATTCATTCAATATGGTATGATTTCACAATGAACTAAAGCTGTGAAGATGTTATTTACAATTTATTTCAACGTGTTGACAAATTTAAAAGTAATTATCATACTTTGATACCTTTATTGATATAAAAAAATCTACTTTTTATAATATTTATTGATCGGTGTTATTCTTAATTTTTTAAAATTCACGCATTCTACTATGCATTCAGAAATTAACTGCGCGTTTTTAAGGAATCAAAAATTTCTTAATTCTGACTCAAAATTTTCAATATTTCATCCTATTTCTCATGGATGTCCGTAGAATTCGGTACTTGCTATTATCCTGTGGAATATTTATTTTAATGTATTATTAGAGCTTAATTTATACCTTCATTTCATTTACACTTTTATAGCGAATGTTATTGTCATGTGTTTGAGTTTGACGAGAGAGCTTCTTGAAGTTACTCTTATTAATAATATAGTATATTAAGCTGATTCAGGGTTGAATAACAATCGAAACTTGAAATTTCTATTAAGAAAACTCATAGTTCTGTCATAAAGTGCCGAAAGATTCACATTCGGGGGACACGTGGTGAAAGGTTTTCAATCGAAACTGTATTTTGAAATTTAATTATAATTCTATGAAAGTAGCAACTTTTTTTTTAAATTCCTTGATTTAATTAATTATAATCAGCTCTATTTTAACTTTTTCCCTCTCGTGTTGCTTCAAGTACAATGTTAATATACTAAACTACACCTCTTTGTATTCACGTGTATTTTATATTGAAGAAAAAATAACTAAAATATCGTCTCACTTTAAAAGAATTTTAAAAATTAAACCTGAATCTGAATCTAGGATTCCAAAACTTTGTTATTGAACCAATTATTTCTTATGGAGCTAAGAATTGGGGTGGTTTGTTATGATCTTACTTTCCACATTAAATTAAAATCTGCATAGAATGTTCACCTTCTAAAAACTGTCAAAGGATCAGTTTTTAGAAGATGATTTTTATCATTTTTATCAATTCTAAGTTAGTGAAACATATATCATTGATACAATGTTAAAATGTTAAATTTTGACTAATACAAAATAAAACTGCGAAAATAGTAATGCTATGAGATGATATTCATATTTATTGTCCATTAGCATTACAGTTTTGTGCTACGTATCTATAATTTTAATAAATTTCTCAAAAAATAACTTGCTTGAAAATAAATGCATGTTATTTCTTATTTAACGACTGCGGTAGTTGAATAGTTATGGTTGTGAGCTTATGACCCGTTTATTTCCGTTGAAGTGTATTGCTTCTAAATACAATGCTTAGAAGCAATAAATCAATGGTTTGGCTTAAGGTAATAGTGCAACTTCAAAGAAAAGTTTTTTAATTAACGTATATTTTTCCCAAAAATTAACAGTTTATATCCTCATGTTGCTTCAAAATCAAAGAAATCCCCAAGAAAAGCTTTGATATTGGATATTTTTAGCGTCAAAAGAATATTTTATTTAAATTTAAGCAAAAATAAAACTTTCCCAGAAACTTGTTAACGAAAAAAGGGGAAATTGTATATTGTGACATTTCGTAAAGGGAATAATACTGTATATAGCCTTAACTAGGGAATAGACCATTATTTGATAATATAGCCCTTACTTAAGAAGCTATAGTATTTCGAATATTTGAACAGTGAAATTTTAAGTTTTTTCATTAAATAATTTCTTTTTTACATATGCTACAGTTGATTATCCAATAAATCTTTAAAGAAAAAACTTAAAATACAAAAGCCATACAATTCATTAATCGCATTATTGTTGTTTTATTAGCCACCAAGGAGTTGCTATTTTAGTTGGATCACTTTTGGCGTAACAGATCACTTTTCAATTTTTTATCGTTTGCTTCAATTTTCCATTATATTTAACTTAAATACATTCAATTTAATAATTTAACGTTTAATTTAATTTTGATATCGGAAAATTTAACAATTGTACATTTCTCGATATTTAATCGTTTACTTTAATACTTATATTTAATTGAGTAACTGAGAAATCGTTATAAAAAAGAGCACCTTAGGTGGCAAATCTATTCCTTGCAAAACTTGCATAGAACATCAATTTTTTTGTTTATTTATTTTACTTATTTTTAATAAATATTATGTTTTATTTTTTTTTTCTCTATTTTTAATTTTTCAATTTTTCTTACTTATAATATTCGTTTTATTTTTGTTATTTTTATTTTTTATTAAATTTTTGAAATTTTAATTATCTGTTTATTTAATTGTTTTATTTCGGTGATTCTATTTTTATATTTTACTATCCTTTTTTATTTATTATTTTTTTTACTTTTATTTTTTAAATTTTTCTAATTAAATGCTTTTCTAAATATTTAATTTTTAGATTTATTTACGAAGCAGTTTGATAGATAGCGTTGCTATATCTTTTTAATTTACATTTTTTAAATGTCGTTATTACTTAATTATGTGTCTTAGAATCTCTAATTTTAAATTTCTAATTTCGCACGTTTTTATTGGTAATTTTCATATCAATATTCTTAGTAAATTGTGTGGGCCTATGATCTATGTGATAGGTTATTTCTAGAGTTTAGTGCTGACATTCTGACAATATTTGAAAATTCATTTTTAAAGTTAATTGTTTGAATTTTGGCATAATTAAATATATACGTAGCCAGTTTTAGACTCAATTTTATATTTTTTCATGATTTAAAAATAAATTATTAAAGGGCATTTAAAGTGAGTAAAAACTTTTCTAAAGTATTTTTCGTTTTAATTTTATTTTCTGGATTTGCATTTATTTACATTTTCAGAATTTTTTCCAATTTATATTTTTGGTGTTGTAACTATTCTTTCAATAATATGTTTTGCTGATGGAGAAATTTAGGTATATAATTTTAAAATAACCCAACTTAACAGTCTAATGCCTTTAACAACATTCAATATATTATTCAACACTTTTGTATCTTCAAAACAATTTAAGGATTCTTAAATTTTTCAGATATTTTTCTAATTTTATGACTTATATATATATATATATATATACGTGTGTGTGTGTGTGCGTGCCTGCGTATGTGTGTGACATATGTATTCATAAATATTCAAATATATAATTTTTATCATTTTTTGTAAATGAAGTATCCATTAACTTCCAATGGTTTTATTTTTTTTTACATACCGTGAAATACATTACTTGGTATTAACGTGGGAAGAGAAAAAAAATAAGCATGTATAAATTGGGAAAAATATCTCTGCTATAGTTTTAAAACTAAACTCTAACAAGCAATTTTCTTTTTACTTATCCAAAATTAAAATTAGCCCTGTTGCAGGAAATAACAAAAAAAAAGTTTTCTTCGCATTCTTTTCCAAGAATAAAACTAAATTTTTCTATGGTCTTTAAAGAATAGCATAGCTATAGAAACGAATGCTTATTATCATAGATAAAATGAGTAAATAATTTATTATTCAAAGTAAGGCTGTTATTTTTGTTGACTCTAGTATCTTTCATTATCTGTAAAATGGTTAGCTGTATTATATAATGGGTTAGAATATCTTCCGTTACGAAAAAATAATGGAAAATATTTTTGAATCGTAAATTAGGAATAATAAAAGATATGATGGAAGAATAATAGATTATGCATGTAGGTGTTTAATAAAAATCTCAAGTTCATCTCGCATTAGATTTTTTGTTTTGTTTGGAATGAGTGAGCTAAATGCTGCAGAAAAAAAACCTTTCAAACAATGTTCCTTTGAAAATTTTGAAATATCTAATTACACCCACACCCATAAGATTGTACACGCACACAAACACTTTATATAATATATATATATATATATATATATATATATATA
>BMAW01048363.1:41988-88735 GCA_019974015.1 Nephila pilipes
TATATATATATATATATATATATATATATATATATATATATATGTATGTACATGCAATTGCATATAGAAATTGTAGCAAATCTTGCTACAATTGCTTATTTTAAACTGACATATATATTCTCTAATTTACAGATCACCTTTTTTCTAATATTATTCATTTTTATAATGTTTTATTGCTATCAGAAATCGTAGCAAAATCTGAATTGAAACAATTTTCTAAGCAAATCTATATATATATAAGCGAAATACCACTGACTGACTCATCACGATATCTCCAAGACTATACAACCGATTGACTTGAAATTTGGTACAGTTACTCATTTGGCGATGTAGACGCTCACAAAGAACGGATTTTACGGAATTCTTATTCTAAATGTAATTTTAATCCGTAAATCTTTTCTTATACATCGGTTGTGTCATTTTTGGCGACTTTATCACCAAAAATGACATGACCGACGCCAAACGGAATATATATATATATTTATATGTATATGGAAAGATACCAAATCATTTAATATTGAGGCGCTGATGGAGGATTGGCAAGATTTTGGCGAAAAAGCTCTTTATGCGAAACACGCAAGACAATCCGCTGAGTAGGTTTATCATATATAATGTAAATGTTGAATCCCGAAATTCCGATTCATCACCAAATATCTTCCACTGCCAAGTCGAAGCATTTCAATGACCTTGGATTGTGAATTTTAAAAAGCTATACTATGGTAACCCCAGCTGATTTACGTTCGCTTTGCTGAGCAAACTATAATTTTTTTATTGTTGTAGAACCTAGACGTAAGTTTCAAATTTATGAGAAAAGTATTTTATTATTATTAATGATTATTAATGATTACATTTGTAAATCTAAACGCAATCTTACGAAGATATTGAAGTTGGCTTTTAACAAATGAATAATAACGGTATGTTATTCATATTGATAAAAAAAAATAAGTTGCTGTCAAAATATTTATTTTTATGTACGCATTAACTGTAACCTAATGTATATATTATGCTAAAATTTTGTTTCTTGCTTTGATTTTTTAAGAGCTGTTTTGTCTATTCAATTGCAGTTCAAGATATGCTGCTAGCGTAAGAGTTATCCCTTCGCAAAAAGGATAACGTAATACGGGTGACTTTTCGCTAAAAAAATTTACTTAACTTTATTTTTTTTGTTAGTATTTTTCGTTGAATTTTTAAATAATTTGATTTAAAAAAATAATTTCGGTTATATTTTTTAACTTGAAAAGTATTTCATTGTAGGTTAATACAAACTGATTTTTCATATTGACTTTTCAGTTACAATTTTTAATAATGGATGTTGAATACATTTGGATAGATGGAATACCTACTCCTTTCAAAGTTTTTAAAATTCTTGGCGACGGAGCATGTTTATTTTCGTCTCTGTCTTTGTTGGTGTTTGGTGACATATCGATGGCTTATAAAATGAGAAATATTATTGTTTCTCACGTGTTTAACAACTGGGATCGGTTTAAATGCTACACGCAAATGCTATCTGGTGCCCCTTATAATACTAACGATTTATATTTTACAGAAATGTGTAAACCAAACACGTATGGATCTATTTGTGAAATTATGGCGGCGGCAGAGCTATTTCCCTATCAGTTCGAAGTGTATCAAGGTGGTTGCCTTATAGCTTCTGTTGATGAAGCAATTCAGGGGGAAAAAAGATTACGTTTTACGGGAAACAGCAATTCTCAGCATTCTCAGCAATTGTCATGCATACAAAATAATAGAAATGTAATACACAAAAAATTGATTCAATAGGTTTAAAAAATAAAAAAATATGTATATAAATGTATTTTTATTTTTATGTTGGCAATTTTTACATGGTTTAGGCCTCCACCATGTACAATAATGAGAACGCATCGCACTACACAGTACCTCATAGATGATGCGGAATTCTGTTCAACGACAGATTTACTGACTAAATTACATTTTCATTCATAAACTATTAACAATTAAATAATTTTCTAATATATATTTTAAAGTCTTTGTTAACCTTTACTACATAAAATCAATTTCCTAAAATTTTAAAGTCAGATTTTAATTATCGTTTAAAAATTCAAAATTTTCTTGATATCTTACGTATAGGTTCCAAAATATATTATCGTCTGCCCAGTGGAGCGGGCGGGTATCAGCTAGTCTGTAATAAATTGCGTACAGTTATTCATATTCGTACTCATACTCTTAGTTTTAACATTAATAATTAGTACTTTAAAAGTTATTGTTTATACACGTACGTTAGTTACTTTTAATTTTAAAAATTTCATATATTATTTTACATACAGCACTAACGAAATTTATGAATGGGTTGAAATTATTTATTTATTTTAATTTATAGATTATATAAAATTGTTTGAATAAATTCAAAAACTTATAAGTCTTTTAAAAATAAATTTAATATTTCACTGCAGCAAAAAACGGATTTTAAGCAATTTTAAAATTTAAAAAAAAATATCTTTAATTTTTAAAATATTACTTTAAAAATAATATCATAGCATTATATTCACAATTTAATAAAACTCGTCCGGTTTTTTTTTTTTTTTTTTTTTTTTTTTTTTTTTTTTATGGATTCACAGAGACGCACTGACAAGTCACTTCTCATTGCACTGACAAGTAATTAAAGTATTTATTGTTCGTACAAATAATACGCTATAATAGGTAAAGTTTTAAGATTATAGACTTTATTAAACATCTTTAATTTGAGCGATAGGGCATTCCTAGATGAAATTTTTAAAACAATTCTACATATTTTCTGTAGAGTTTCAGTTAGAGCTGTTCCTTGCCTAATGAATTTCTTTAATAGCCATTTACTTTATCTTAGTTTTAACAAAGAAAATCTTTTTAGATTTTAATTTAAAACATCTAAGAATTCTTAAACAAAAGTAGTTTCAGCAAACTCACTTGAAACTTGAAAACTAAAAACTTTTTATGTAATTTATGATAGGTTTTTAAGAATTATTTTTATTTTCATGAGCATAAATAAAGTTAATTTACTGCAGTGACAAAAATACTAATTCTATTATAGGTAATGGGGTAGTTTAACCTTATTAATTTTAAAAACTGATATTTTGAACTACTATTTTGAATTATTAAGGGGACTGGGCACCTTTAGAACATTTTTTTTATTTAAGTGTTTAAACTTATCTTTCGTGTATTTTATTAACAGTTACTGTTAAACAAAGTAATTTTACCATGAAAAAAGGGCTTAATTTGATAAAAATTTAAAAATTAAATATTTTTAAGAAATTTCAACGATTTTAAAATTGCTTCTTCTTTCACAATTATCATTATTTTGACACCAAATATTTTTCAGGTTCATAAGAATATATGTAACACCTTTAAGGATCGATTTTGCAATAAACAAATTAGTTTTTGAGAAAAAAATTAAAAAGCATACATCTATGGAAAATAGGTAAAAAAACAGAAATTCTGCTACATTTTCTATTATAATATTTTTTCTATTCAAAATATGGAAAAATGGATCCCATATTTTATTAAGTACATTATAACAAACAAACACACTGAATTTCAAGTTGTTTAATAAATATCTGTTAAAGTGTTGTAGTTTTAAATACCATAGTTTCATGAAAATTCCCAAACTGAGAAAACGCTATTTAAAGAAAAATAATCAGTTAAAAAAATATCAAAACAATGTCTATTTTTTGTAATAATTTGTTAATATAATGTATAGATATATACCTTTAAAATAAAGCATAATACAGTTCAATTTGAAGGCATTTAACAAAAATGTAAGCTTTTACAAAAAGTTTGTCTGAGCCTGAAATTGCGAAAAATTTGAAAATCTTCATCTGACTGCTCTTTGAAAGAAACATATATGAAATATATTTAAAAATAAATGAAATATATAAGATAAATAAAGTAAAATTATATGAAATGTGCAATAGAAAATTTAAAATATTTTGTAAAATTTATTTTGCTACTTAATTTCAATATCTAATATAAAATAAAGTAAAGCATGTTTAATCTAAATTGTACTATTTTTTCAATCAGATCGTTTCAAAACTTCGCAGAGTTATACCAGAGGTATTAAGGTACATTTTGAGCTAAAATTTGAAAATTCGATATTTTCATCGATTTTCGGCATTTGAAAGGTGCAAAGTCCCCTTAAGTTGTTGCAGTATATATTGCTGAATTAAGCAACTTATATCATAATAAATTATTAGTAATGTTAATCTAAATTTTTTTTATTTATTTTCAATATCTATTAAAATATAACTTGATTTTAATCTTACTTGGATCTGTCACTCAGAGAATAAAAAAGAAAGTCATAGGTTTTTTAATTTTAATTTGAAATTTTATTTGTTTCAAATTTAATTAAAAAAATTAGTTCATAAAGACGTATTAGAAGAAAAAATATCCGACTCATCTTGAGTATTTTTTTTTTAATTATTAATAATTTTTAATGCAAAACTATTACAGTAGGACTCGCTAGGTTGAACCTTTTCACTCAGATCTCCCGATAACCAGGATCAATTTTAATTGATGATTTTTTTTTCTTTTTAGAATTTGAGAAAAGATCGAAAAGTTTTTTTGGTTCCCCCATTCATTTTGAATTATTATTTCCTTTACTGAAATGTTCTACAGCCATGAGTATATGAAAGGAAAGTGGAAAGGAAGAGAATTTTATAAATTTCTGGCTCAAAAAGTCAAGAAAAATTAGTTAAACCTATTAACACTGGTGACATTAGCAAGTGGTACTGCATTTCGTGTATGGAGTTATGATTTTCTGATGATTAGAATAGTGAAATTAAACTTTAAGCGCATTTCTACTGATAACAAAGTAGACTTCTGTATCTTCTATAATTATTATTCATACTTTATCATTTTCAATATAAAGATAATTATTATTTAAATATGTTTTATTTTAATTAAATTTACTATTTCCGGTTAATTTGGATTTTCAATATCCCGTACCAGCTCTGGGGTCAATTAATCCCACTTGAAGAATTTCACAGAACAGCCGGTTAATTAAAAATTCCCAACTGAAAAAAATACAGATTACGCGTATAATAATATTTCTTAACCCCAAAAGTTTATAATGGGATTAAAAAGCAATGAAATATAGCAACTCATTGCTTAATAGTAGCAAAGGAGATTTTTATTTCACTGCAAATACGTGTGTTTCTACTGGATTAACCATTAAACTAATTCTATTTGATGGCATTACTGGGGAGGTAGTTTTCATTGCTATCGAAATAACAGCGTACGCCAAAGTTAGCCAATTCTGGAATAAATGCGTATTAAAAGACTCAAAATGTCGACTTGGATGAAGTTTACAAAGACCTTAAATTCAATTTTATCTTGTTAGACCCTCCAAAATTAGCTACTTAAATAGAATGACAGGTTACTTTGTCGTCCCGGTTTCGCTAGGTTGTTCCAAGTAACCGTTGGAAGGCAGAAGCTCGTGTTAATGCTATTCTAAGAAAAATTAGGAATTCATGAAACCAGTGGAGTCAACGGCTCTTTTACATGTATTGAATACTAATTATGATGGGAGAAAGTGTTGTCTATGTAAATATATTTCCCTTGAAGATATAGGTCTTTCTAAAATATTAAATTATGCAGACGTTATATTTCAATAATTAATCAAAATTTTGATTATGATAATAAGAACTTCAATAGAGACTATAAAGATGTTTTGTTAATAGGAATGTATTCAATATTTTAGAGTTAAATATAATTTAATATGTTTCTTAAAATCTCAAGAAATTAAAATTTAAAGAAAATAAACTAAAAATAAAACTATTAAAGATAAAAATAAAAAGGGCGATTGATTATATATAAATGACCTATTTAAAACAATTATTTATACGACAATTTAAATAATGATAGTTAAAACAAGCAATGGAAATTTTGCTAACAATAAATGCTTATCATTCCTAGTAGCTCCTTTTCGTAATTCTATAACATAAATTATAGAATTACGAAAATGTTTATGTTTATTACGAACTTTTTATGTTTATTTTTTGTTCACAGCTCAGAAATAACGAAGCCATTGATTTCATATTTACATAGAAAATAAAGCATATTATGATCATCAGCTAAGAGAAAAATATATGCAAAAGAAAAAGTATATACGCAAATTTCTAGAAAGGGTATTCATGGACAATAAGACAGGTATTTAAACTATGAGAAAATTTTTAATAAGGTTATATATCTATTTTTAAAGTAGCATTTAATCCCCTTAATGCACAGGCGATTTTATACGTATACAGTTTTATACGTTGAAAGTTCATTCTCACATAGAACTGCGGATCATTTCTTAATATATATATACAAGGAGTGGCCAAAAACATTCGAACAAAATTAGTGTCATTAGTATCCTGGAATATAATTGAACTAATTTCTTTTTAACTTTTGTGCAATTCTTTTTGTTTACCACTTTAATTATAAAATATTGTGTAGTACATATATATATATATATATATATATATGAATTTCCTTAAAACATTTTATGTGTAGCACAATTATATAGATATCTTAAACTTTGTTAATTAACGCACAACAATAATTGGACTTTGTAATTAGGATTTAGTATGATATATATACAAAAATTAACATGAACTATTAACAAAGGGATTTTTTTTCCAGTCCAAATGTTGTAAGAGGGTTACCCGTGCCATAACCAACACTTTATATCTCATACTGAAGCAATATCTCAAACGTTTCAATCATTGGGGAAATTGCTCAATCGACTTTTTCTTGACTTGACAATCTCAATCTTTCGGAAGTCTCGAGATTCATTCAAGACTAGCTCACAAAATTTAAAATTGCACACTATACATTATTACACTCGAAAATATAAAAAAAATTTCGGCACTAGGATTTCAATTTACATGAGAGCGAGAAAATGGAGCTAAGATAAAATTAAATTATAGTATCCAACGCAATTACACACACACACATACACACACACACACACACACACATATATATATATATATATATATATATATATATATATATATATACACCGTAAATTTGTTGGCAAGCATTAGACCCTGGAATGAAAGACTTTTAAGTAAGGCAAAGATGAACATAAGCATTTAACATGACTTTTACTTTTTTCTACATACTGCTTATTTTTTTAAAAAATTTATACATCTAATGAATTTATCAATTACGTTTGTCGGATAACAGTAAAGTTCATCATATTCGTTTTTCGTTATACCTTGGAACACATCATCAAATTCTGTTACTCTGATCCATCAATAATTATCTTCTGCTCCATCCATATTGTTAGTTATGCTACATTTTTAAATTACTTCAGAATTATATCCGATATTGTTTCATTCTACGTTCTTATTATACTTTCACACACTGTTTCAAGACTTGTATGACGCTTTTTCCTCCTTTTGTATGTCTCAACACTTTTGCCAAATAGTTCTTGTCCATAATTTTATACTATTTTTTCATTCATTGATTTTCCTGAGCATCAATGCATACAACATTTCTAAAATTACTTTTTGGCATCTTCTTTTCTAAAAATTAATCATAGGTTTAAATTTCTTACTTTCTTTTATAAGGATAGCACAACGGTGGAGTGAAATGTTTCAAAGACTTACTGTTTTTAAGATAACCGTTATAGATCCTTTCACATAATTTGAATTTTACTCAGCATATAATTATTGTGATTTTCTTTTTCTTCTACCCATATATAGAGCTTTCACTATTGCCAAACCTCCTTGCTGCTATAGAATTCCTATTTCTATTTCTTTTCTCAAAATCAAAGGTTTTGCATTGGAGACCAGCAGAGTCCTTCTTTCTTTCAAAGGACAAGTATTTTTACTAAAATGATCACTTGATCATTTGTACTTCAATTAATACAAATGTGGTTTACTAAAGCCTTCGACATTCGCTCTAAAGCCAATACTTCAAATAAATTAAGAAAGAGGAAATATCTGACTCCTTATTAATTGAATTCATTCGAATTCGAAGTGTTTGTTCTTTCCCCAACATATGTCCGTCTTTCCTTTGAAATCTAAAACATTTTTTTGTACATTTACATTACAAATTACACACCCTTCTTGAAAATTATTTATAATTTCAAGCATTACATTCAAACACGTATTGTTCCTCTTATTGCGTATCAATTCAGTATACCAGATCATAAAAGCCTATGAAACTGCTTCAAATGAATGACTTCAAAAGGTAAGAGAATCGCACATATACATTTCAGGTGTCACCGCAAAGAAATGGTTGTACATTATATGAGCTAGAATATACATTACAAACACACACACACATATATATATATATATATATATATTTGCTGTGATTTTTTTAAAATGGTTTAATTCCTTTATAGTTGTTTTAAATTTTTGTATTTCATAAATTTTAATTTTTGATTGTTTAACAATTTAAGTAAATTTTTATTTTATTTGCATAAAAATTAGTTTTATAATTAATGATTTAATTAAATGATTGGTTTCTTTTTCCTCTTAATTATTATGTTTTAGTTTTGGATATTCAGAGAATGTTAGATGTCTGGGCAATTAACTATTCGTGTTTATATATATATGTTTAAATTTTTCATTTCTAAATATAAAATTTCAGATAAGAATAATGATAATAAAGAAATTTAAATTCGTAGTATTAGCTGTATGAATAAATCTTTGATAAAAACACATTTTAACAATGTTTTTAATAATCATAAGATATGAATTCATATTATTACTATAAATATTTAATAAAGGATTTTAAATTGAATAAAAATATGTGATGATTGATTTATAATTTTAGAAAAATGTAGACTTACTCAGCGATAATCTATGTAATTGTTAGGATTATAGAGGAGGATATATTAATGGAGAATACCAATATACTATTACGAGTAATATTAATATTATTAGCTATAAAAATATTGAAATTTTAATAAATAAAGATAGAGTTTTCAGACTTATTACTTCTAAGAATAATATTTACATTAAGAAAAAAAATATGAAGGCATTCATAATTTTTGAATTAATTTGACCAGTATATGTAATTTACATACGCTTTTGAAGAATATAAATTTTATATTAATGAATATACTACATATTTGAATTTTAAGCTAAAAGAGATCAATTAGCTTACTGTTTTAAAATATCCCAACCAAAAAATGTACGATGCGTTTATTATATGTATTTAGATATAGTTCCTGGTTAACTATATGGTGCTAATAATAATCAATATAGTTATGAAATTTTAAATTATTACGCTATTTATAGTTTTGTCTTTCAAGTCTTACTTAATTAAATAGGTATAGAATTTAATTAATATTATATTTATAATTTTAAAGAACTAAAAATTATTTGCTCTGTATCTAACGAGAAATTTATATTTCTTATTAAATTTGGTTTAAATCAAATTAAAAGTTATCACAAAATAAGAAAAAATGTGTAAACAAATTAAAGGAATTCTGTGGAGATCAAATAAAGATCTTGTCCTTATTTACTTACATTTTTATAAATCAAAGTGTACAGAAATATTTAATTCATTTTGTTTAGGCACATAAATGACCTTATAATGTTTTCTAAAAAATTAATTAACCCAGATTTTAAACCGGATTAATCGTTTTATCTTCCCAATATAACTCTGATTCAAACAAATATAAATTCTTTTGAAACACATTATTTAGATACTAACTTAAAAACTGTTGATAATGTGATTAGTAGAAATAATTTGACAAGAGAGATAATTAATTTTTTCCATTTAAAAAAGTTCATTTCATTGAGAGCATTTCAACTTAAATATTTATATATATTATTAAATATATTATTTAATTATATTCTTTCGAAAATGAAGTTACTTTATGTTCCTTTAAATTTTCAGAAGAATATAAATAAATTTTTTGATACTTGAGTTAAAGCTGATTACCTTATTAATTCTTAAAAAATAAACTTAAAACATATAAATTTTAAAATAGATTCATTTTTGAAATTACAAAATAGATTAATAATCTTCTTTTCCGGTTTTTTTGCATTAAATTTTTATTTTATTTTTTATTTTCTTTTTAAGTAATGTTTTTAAATCTATTTCTAACTTTATTCTAAATTTTTTTTCTTATTTTTAATTTGATTCATAGACAGTGAAACGATCATTATAATTTGATTCATAAACGGTGATATGATAAATTATTTTATTTTTTTGGCCGCAAGTATTAGACTGAAATTGTAAAATTGATCTTGTTTAAAGATAAGAAAGTTCTATTCTAACTTTTTAACTTAATTTTCGTGTTTTAAAACTAGTTATTTCTATTGCTTAATTTTCATTGAAATTTAATTTAAATCAGACGATTGCAGATAATTTTTCTTTGCTTCCTCATTTTGTTTGTTTGTTTAGATTTCTTAGTTTATACCTTTTGTTTTATAATGCTATTACTGATTGTGAAGTTTTGATGAGTAAAACATGGTTAAACTGAGTACATCTATCCTAAAGTAGAGGCTGTAATATATAACTTTATTTTCATTTTGTTCATTTTTAAAGGATTTCCTTATTTAAGTTATCTCTTCTTATGTATATATATATATATGTATATATATATGTATATATCAGAATTATATATATATATATGAATTAAGATGTAATACAGGTACAAATAAGCGTGAAATAAAAAAGGAGAAAATGACAAATTTAATATAAAAACGAGCAAAAATTAAAAACAACACTAAAAGAAATACAAAATAAATTTTGATAATAGAACTTTGAAAAATAGTATTGGAAAAAAAAGTACTTATATTATTGAGTGCATGGCATCACAAGAAACAATAAAACAATTACAAAATGAATGTTCACATTTATGACCAATTTGGAATGACATTTTCTTTGTAACTTATTTTTTAGAAACTTCGGAGTATAATATATATTTAAAATACAATTAGGAGTTAGAGATAAAAAAAAAAATAATATAATAAATGTGTAAATCTCCATACCTCGTTATAATTTTTCATTTCCCTTTGCAGTAATTATTCTCATATTTTTCTACCAGCACATTTTTGGAACTCTGAATGATTTTAAAGTTTCCAAAAATTCTCATTAGTCATAGAAAGGTTAAAAAATTAATATAATTATATTTGAAATTAATATAATTTTATTTTACTTTTACTCGTTTAGTGACATTCTTATTTCCTTTCCCAATAACAATTGAATAACACGACAAGAATATTCAGTTTATTTAAGCAATTTGAAAACTTTTAAGCAGGAACTTCAAATAATGTGTAGACGATGTATCTTTGCTCACCAATGCAGATTTCCCTTGTCTTTTTACTTGTTACAAAACTTTGATTAGCTTTGTTTGCTTGAAAAACCCAGTTAGATTCCTTATTTTCCCAAATATTGTTCAAAATTTCCTGAAAAATATTTCGTTACCTCACGCTATGAAATATGTACTAAAACAGATAGTTTATTAAAAAAAATTGACGAAGTATATGTTAATAACTTTGTAAAGATTACTTTGATTGTTTTTTTTTTTCGGAGGGAGATGGTACGTTTGATATATTCTATTATTGCGCCTTTGAAGAAAGATAACATGATTTTGTAGCAAAAATCTTCAATAAATTGTTTTAAGAAAAGTTAAAAAATTTATATTAAAAAATCTTTGCTTTATATGAAATGCAATTAAATTGAAAAAAAAAAATCAGAAATTTGTAGTGAAACATTTAATTGTTTACTTTAAAATATATATTTTATATAATATAAATTCTACTGAGAATAATATCAACATTTTGGTTCAAAACAAATATATTTTCAAAACAAATATTCTTTCAAATATATTTTTTTTTAAAATTTAACTCATTAACAATTAGTAACAACAAATTAGATAAAGTATTGTTTTAAAAATATTTTTAATATTAATCTATTCAATTTCCTTTCGGTCAATTTAAGATAAGTAAATACTGTCATTATGTAAATTATATTTGTAGAAATTACATAAATTGAAAAAAAGATTTTGAGTGTAAACCTTTCAGTATGGTTATTAACGGTTACCGTGAATCATGTTTCCTTATACCCAGAATTCAGAATTAAGTTATTCGGGCATACAAACTATTTTCTGGAGTACCGTTGTTAGAATTCATGATTCAAATTCACCTTTAATGATTGCATTTACTACTAACTGATTTGAAGTTCAATTCAAATCTCTCAAAGTTCGAAGTAACTAATTTCATATAATTTATGAAATATTAGTGAAATAAGCTGTAAAAATTGAAAGTATTATGAGATAGAAAAAAAATTTAATAACTTTAATTACAATTAATACTAATTTATTTTTTCCTTTTATGAACAAAAATTATTTTCCAAAATTTCCGGTGGTTATACAGGATCCAGACTGTTTTTCTGCAAGAAAAGGTTCAGCTAATTTAAAACGAAAAAAGAAAAATGTATTTTCTCTTATTTTTTTATACTTTTTAGCTAAAAAGCGTATAAATATTTGTATAAGAATATTAATTATTTTTTAAAAGTGAAATATTAATCTCAAAATATTTTTAAGAACTTTTGAATTATTTTCAACTGTACGAATTTTACCCTGAAGTAAAGTATTTGCAATTGATTATGAAAATTAACTTTTTGGTACACTTTGATAAAAACTTTTCTTCACTTTGTCCTTTCAATGTATTTAAGAAGAGGTGATATGAAAAAAAATATTTTCCAAAATAATTAAAAATAATCATAAGTTTGTAAAATTATACTATTAAAAAATTAATTTTGTTTGTTCTCACATATTCTTAATATTCCCTTAGAGTTCTTAAACTTCGAATATGTAAAACTGGGAAGAAACAGGGAAACAGTTAACAGAGAAGTTAAGCTTCAATTCACTTATATGCATGGTGAAACTCTGCAAAATAATATCATCGTCATTCATTCATTACATTCCTTCTAAAATTGAGCTACATTTCAAAATATTTATTATTTATGATTAATTTTGGTGAAGGGTATATTAGTTCATTTGAATTAAAGTTAACTAATTAAATGTTATAATTTTTTTAATCTATAAAAATATATATTTATTGACTGTAAAAGTGTATATTTATTTTTATTTCCAATAAGTTAAATTTAGCATTTTCAGTCTTGCGTTAGAAAACAATTGTTCTTACAAATCCGATGAAAGTTATAACTTGATCCTTCGAAATTTGTGTGAGACGATTATAGATTTGACTTAAATATGGATTTATTTATTTAAATAAACGTCAGTCTAAGGCATACGCAAACCATATTTGGTCACATACCACATAATTTAACGCAAAATCTGGAAAATGATATGCACTTTTTTTCCCACATTTTAGTGCGTAAAAATGAGGGGTAGTATTATACTCGTGTAAAAATTTAAAAAAAAAAGTGTTTTTAAACATGGAACAACGAACGTGCAGTAGCTGTAAGATATCGTTGTAACACGCGTGCTGCGCAGATGTTCTTTTACACAAAGGAGAACCTACAGTACATGCCGTATTTTACGACGGCACCAATAATTATGACTCGAACGTAACAACAATAGATTAGCTGTGCTCTAGTGAAATTATGAAGACCGATAATTTACAGTATTGTTTGTTTTGTGTTAAAATTTGAGTTTTTTTTTCTGTCGAATTTGATGTTTTCGGTTTTTTTTAAAGATTTTAATTATTTTAATAAATATTTGTGCAATTTTTAAATAAAATATTATAAAGTTATGGGTACGTATTATATTCAAATTTTAATTTTCTCCGAAAATTTAGTGCCAAATTAAGCATGCGTATTGTAGTCAAGATTTTACAGTAAGTCACATCAAAATAATGTTGACCAGATCAGAATTGATGCTTCAGTCTCTTATTTTTACACTTGATTTTTATTTCTTATATAGTTTTTCAACGTGATAAACGGGATCACTCTTTATCTAACGTAATGATTAGAATAGTTCATAGTGAGCTTCAGAATAAAATATAACCGTTGAACGAAATTACTGTACAGAACCAAAGGCAGTATTAGATAAAAAGCATTGTTACTTTTATTCTCTTAATGAAAAGTGAACTAATACATGTATGATATACTGAAGCAAGCTTATGATTAATGCAAGCTATTTTTAATTTTTTTCAAAGAATTTGTTTTTAACTTTTGTATGTTACATAAAAAAATTGTATTTTTTCATCAGCATTAGCAAAAAAAATTAAGAACTTTTCATTAGAAGCATTCGTATATCATGTTATTTTTATTCAGTAAACGATTTGTATTTGAATTTTTTTAAAGTCATGTTAATCTCACAGCTACAGTATTAGGTTATTCAGAGGAGTCACTTTCCCTATATAAATAATAATAACTTAATAATAATTTCACTCAATAAATTTCATGAAACTGCCCTAAATCTTAAAAGATATTTAGTTACATAGTTTAAGGAAGCCTTTCCTAATACAAATGTTTGTATAACTTATACCTAAAATAATTTGTTTTCAAGCATCAGCATTAAATGTGATTTTAAAAAAATAATCACAATAAACGATATTAGTAACAGTTTATTTTATAGCGTGTAAAACCCGCACGTCAAAGAATTCCCAAGTGACTTGTAATTACTGACTTCGCTATATCTTTTTTTAAAAAAATATTCTCCAAGTATTGGCTAAGTTTTCAAGTTTTTCAAATTTTGAAATGAAAGTGATCAACTTATTGAAACGGGAGAAAATTACATATTCTATATGTCAATCTTCATCCAAAGTTGATTTTCGTGACCCAGTAATTTATTTAAAATGAAAAGATTTAAACCAAAAATGTATGTAACCATAACCAAACATTTACTTTACTCTATTTTATAAGTCATAAGAACGAATCATTAAAGTTAGTATCATAAAAAGCAAATTAATTGTTTAGTGTTGAAGAACACATATTTCTATTATTTTAATATATATCCAATAATTTAATGGAAACAATAATTCCATATTTAACTGCTCATCTGTAGAATTCCTTTTTATGTTCTTTTCAAATTATGTCAAATACAAAAGTATTCCCTTTGTATAAACGTGTTTTAAAAGGTAAAAAATGGTCAATTCCGAATAAATGTTTTATGTAAAACTTTATTTATTTTACAATGTCAAATGCACTGAAATTGAGTACTCGAAAATGACGGAAGGCATTTCACATTCAAAATAGTCATGCAAAAGTAAAAAGTGTAATTACTATTAATCGAAGGAAATTTAGGAGCCTTAGAATTCATGCAATCTGCGACATATTTCTAAGCATTGTATGCTATTGATGTCCTTAGAAATAACTAAAGTTGGGAAAAGAAGTGTTTTGTATGAATGTGTTAAATATGTATTGCATTATCTAATGGAGAGAATCTTATGTTGTTATTTATTGAAAATAATTTGAAATTCATTGAACAGAAATTTGTAATAAACGATATTTTACAGAAAATAATTATCGAGTACTTTAAAATACCAATATTAGGCAGAGGTTTTGGAAATGATTTTATTTTTATAGAAAATCATAAATGTATCAATCCCAAACTGCTAGTATGAGTCCACTTCCAATAAAGTGGAAAACCTTTTCTTCAAAAATTTAAGTGATAATGTAACAGTCTAAAACTCTTATCGTTTTTTAAAATTAAATGTGAATATAATTTTCCTGTTTAGAGTTTAATAAAACTAATATTTAATACTGTAATTACTACATTTAAATTGCTTATGAGAGAATTATACCATTTTATCATTTACTGAAGAAAAAGTTTGCCAAGCGAAAATTATTTACTTGAATATTCACTTAGGTCATCAATTGCTTATTTGACTTATTCACGTTAAATAATATAAAACAAAGTTATTGAAGTATTGTTATCAAAAGAAAGTATTTCTATATAGAAATCCGTATCGAACATTGTTCTTTACGTGAAAATCAACAAATTTCTATACAAGTCACTTGAACTGAACATTTGGCATTGAACCAAATCTTTTGAGCGGCTTAGTCTCTCTTGTAATGAAGTTAAAATGTAGGAAACACACAGTAAATCCTTTGCCGAGACACCTTTTCACAATTCCTTTAATTTCAATTTACAACAGTGCATTACCAGTCATTATTCAGTGATTTAGTAGTCTTGTCACTTCCAAAATTCGATTGTCTATGTTTCGGATACAACCGGAAAGTAATCTGATAAGAGAACACGACTCTCACATTCAAGAGTAATCTGGCTTTTATTGAGGTTCAAAAAATTTAGTTTCAACATCGTCTAAAAGTAACTTTGTTGCAAAGAATGTCATCTTATAAAACTTGGAATTCGTAATTGGTTTCTCAATGCTACACCGAAAAGTGTTTCATTCGATTAACTTCTGTAAATTCAATGAATGTAATTTTCTGAAAGGCAATATATTCACGAACCGAAGCAATGTGATACAAATTTTGTTTGTTACCTTAGTAAGGTAATAAATTCACTAAAATTGAATTGATAATGATAAACCGATTAAAATGAGATAGAATTGAAGTCCAGTTTTCATAGCCTTTATGAGTTTTAAGTGCAAAACAATATCATTTTCATTTCGATATTTCATTTTAAAAGTGATTTCAGTAAAATTAAACTCCATTATATGTTATTTATTTTTTCTAATTTAAGTAACTTGAAAATGTTTTATTTATTCAAGTAGATTTGATAAACTAAATATATAAATTTCAGTTTTATAATTGTTTTGAAATTAATAGCAGTATCTCGAGTTTTGCGGATTCACTTTAATAGATTTTTTTTAGCTTTCAATGCCGAAACAACATAGAAATAATTTATGTAAAGGAAAAAAAGGGAATTTGGCGAAGTAATTAATATCAAAACTGCATAAACTTATATGTTTTTGTAAAGCATAATTTCTTGATGAGATTTAAGATAATCTTATCATTAAACATATAGATATTAAATATATATAAAATTATTTTAAAAGTGGAAATTACATATTGAAGTTTATTATTGAAATTAAAGTATGCAGATATAATGAAACGGTGATAAAATTTAATATATGGCTCGGTTGTACAATATGAAAGAATTAATCCTTTGTAGCTGCTAAAAAAATGCTACAACTAATTATAATGCTGCAAAACTCGATAGTTTCAATGTCAGGTGATTCATTTAGGTGAGAGCAAATGAGACAGAAATAGATGAAGCTATAAAAAGGATTGACTGTTACATTTATAATCGAAACATGCAGATGAACAATTATATATATATATATATATATATATATAATTGTTGATAGTTAAAAAAAAATTAAGTCTTCATATATATACATATTTTACATAACTTAATGCTAAATATATTTTAAATTAAATGGTTATCTTTCGATACTTTAATACATGCATAATTTATTGAAATAACTTCTATGTTGCCATTTTGTGTTTGAATGATTCATAAAGGAATAATAATGTGAAATTAAAAGATTTCTCTTATGAAGATTAATACAATTGTTTAGGGCGCACACAAATATGCTGGTTTATTCCCTATAGCAACGCAATGTGCTATTTTCTTAAACAACAATTTCATGCATAGAAACTAACGGTATTGAGAAAAAATCCTTCTAGATATATCTGTTTCGAACGTTTTTCAATCGATAGAATATAACTATTGAATTTTTTCTTATTTTCTATTGATTTGTATATTAAAAGGTGGAAAATTCTTGATAAATTAGTTTTAGAAAAAAAAAACCAATAATTAACAAATTCAAATCTAGAGGAATATTAATTGTAATCTCATCTTATTCCCATGTGCAAACTAATATATCTTTTATTTTCCTAAGATATCTTTCACACATTCACATTCAAATCACTTAATTGCCATCTAAACCGTTAAAGAATTACATTAAGTAAAGCGATTATTGGTTTTATTCAAAATGCATGGTATAACTCCTATCTATAACACAAATGCAATAATGGAATCTTATGCTGTTTACAATCCATTGTCTTTAAGATCAACTAAGCTGAATATGTTAGTTTGTAAGAGAAATTTCTTTTGAACCATAATAAAAGTATGCAGATATATATTGTGAAAAATAACAGGAAGATTCTATTCGATAGAAGACTGTATAAGAAAAATCGGAATCAGTGAGTGACGTTGTAATTTCTTAAATCTGCTTAGGAGTTTCTAATTAGCTTAATCAAAATTAATAATATCTTAAGGCTATTAAATAAGCTGTTGGGATGGAACAATACTCACTGAAGGTGATAAGAATGAGAAAAATAACTGTTATTTTTGGTATTTCAGTGACCATGTTATTTCATGTTACAAATATACCCATACAGAAAGATTGTTGTGATAGTGAGAACAAAGACATTAAAAGCTACACTATCTTTTCACATTTATCGCCATTTTATCACAAGGAAAATTTTAATTAAACCAATTACATGAATTTAATGTTTTTCAAATCATAACTTTACATTCAAATACTTATCACTCATTAATATGAAAACATACTAAATAATATGGGTTAAAATTCATTCGAAAATAGGCTCTATTACAAAGTAATTAAGGGAAGATATTTAAAAATAAATAAAGTTATTTTCGAAACAAATAAGGAAATAAAATACCTTACGATATAGCTGCGCAAGGTAATATAATTAATTAAATTGTTGATTTTTATGAATAATTTAATAAAAAATTTAAAAGTGTACACGAATGTAATCATTCTAGTTCATATCTTACGAAAAATGTTATTTAATTAACAGAGAATGAGTAGAATAATGATAAAATTTATTTACACTTCAAAATGTCTATTTTGGGACGAATATCTAAAAATTGATGTGTATTTAAAAATAAATATTAAGATATGTAATAGAAATGTAAAACGAAAAAGTAGCTTTTAGAAGGAAAGGAAAGTATGTTTTACTATTTAAAAAATAATTAAATATAGCTTAAGGAACATTTAATAATAATAATATGATAATTTGCACACATTTTTTTACGTACACACTACTACGTACGAAAATGAGATTTAAAGTACTACATCTTTTAAAAAAAGTTAATAAGTAGTTATTCCCTCCTTCGAGAAAAGAATAAGAAGCTAAATGGTTAACAAAGCAACCCAAGATATTTACTCAAACGTATAGTTAAACTTTGATTTCAAGAAAAATTAATCCTGTAAACAACACATCCACGAATAAATTCATGATTAAATTAAAAACCCATAAAAATGTAAATAACTGAAATCCCAAATAAAGTATACATTTTTGTACACATCAAAAGAAAGTTTATAAATTAGTTCCCAGTATTTATTTATTTTTATTAGAGTTTAAGTCTCTGTTCCAAATCCTTAAGAGATGCAATGTTGTGTTTTTAAATAAATCTTGCTACTAATATTATAATTATTTGTTTTCATTCATTGGCAGACTATTTGAAGAATATTATTTATATCCTCTTCAATACTGAATCGAATTTTGAAAGGTTGTAAATAAAACATTCTTTCTGGTAAGAATGGGTCAATTGCTTTAACTGAATTGCATAAACTCCATAAACCAATATTTATATCGACGTTTCTCTCAGCTTTATTAATTTGCAAACGTGATTATGGATCGAAATGAAATGCAAGCAACCGATTCTACTTTGCCAAAACAGAACATTTTTCACAGATTTCATAACAGCATGGTCAACATTTTATTCTTCCAGACGATTAGCAATCCATTATCTTGGAAATATCTTCTGCAAGCAAAGTTAGCTTTCTCTGTGACTTCCTTCTAACGACGTAAAATTACTGTTTGCTCGAGAGTTTCCTTCAAAGCTTTTAAAATTATTTGTTGAAAAGTCGGTTGCCTTCCTCTACTTCATGCTTGAACTCACCAAGTAAGCAAGTTGCGATGAGCGAATGTTATCAAAAGACTTCGTTTGATAAGTTTTGAGTTGTTTGTTTGCAGCATCGTAAGTAATTTAGTCTGGTACTAGACGTAAGATGACTTTGAACATTAAAATTCATTCCCATTTTTATAGAATCTACATCCTTCTTCTTGCATGAAGCATCAAATACATTTGTTAGCCTAATTAAATTATGATTTGATAACTATTTATAATATTATACTTAGATTGTTAGAGGTATTAAGTATTCATAAAGACCAATTTTAAAACTCTGGAGAAAAAAAAACTTTTTAAGAGCAAAATATTTTATAAAGTTTTTGAAAAAAAAATTTACATTATTTTCCATTCTTTATTACGCAAATTTTAAGAATCGATAATTTCTTTTGCTTTGTCCAAGTTTCACTTGATGATCTAAAAATAATTTTAACAATTAAATAACATATAACTATTTTTCAACGCATTGCATATACAGCATAACATTCAGTCAAAAATGTAATATTAACAGAATAATGTTATCTACATTGAAAATCATATGCAGTGGAAACAACCTATGAAAATATTGAATGCTGAAGTTTTATACTGATAATGAGTGAATTAAGTGAAAAGGCGTTTGGCAAAAATGTATCAAATTACAATTTTCACTACTATATCAAAATATAATTCTGAGAAAAAAAGTAGTTTCCTCTCATTTCTTATTTTTTATGTTTTGCAAGTCAAGTTGCGCATATGATGCAATATGTTATCTCAACATATTTCTCAATATCAAGTATTCTAAGAAGAAACAGTTTTCTGCTAATGTTAATGTAGAAGCAACGAAATCTTAAGAACTTAAGTAAAACTTTATGTTTATCCAGTTCCAGTAAACAGCAAAAATATATATCAGTATGTATAGATTTCTACATACATATTAGTATATATAGCAAAAATATATATCAGTGTGTTTAGCAAAAATATATATATTTATGCAACTACAATAAGAATTATAAATTTTTAAACTACATGAAAATCCAGTTACATTATTTCTTGTATTTAATCTTATGTTAACAATTCAATTAACATTGATGCTTTGAGCGACGGATTTTATGAAACGTGGTTTTCATGAAATCCACATTTTTCATTGACTCATATTATTTCATTTCCCTTATTTGATAAGAAAGTTTCAAAAGCCTGACAAATTTTTAACTTCAATATAAATTCTGACAACAAAAATGTATGATGTTCATATTGATGGAAACAAAATTAGCTTTTCAAAAAATTAGGAGGTCGAGATATTCCAATATCGTTTTTTATTGATCGTTAAGACACTTTAGAAGAAATATTGGATCATCTTATAAAAATTATCCAAGTTTTGATAGAGTTTCTAGGATAAAAATAGGAACTACAAATACTACGTCTTATTTTCAAAAAACGATTACTGAAAATAGTGAAGAAAGGCAAATGATAAGGGTTGTTTATAATCATGAAGTGAATCAAATTTGATTGAACTTTTTCTTCATAAATATAAGTAGCTTACTTAAGCTTTTTGTATTATGACAAATCAGTGTGAATTACTAAATAAATAGTAAAAATGATAAAAAAAAATTTACAATACGAGAGCTATAAAACTTATAATAAACTAATCTGTTTTATGTTTCATTATTAATTAGTTCTCAAAATGACGGTTTTATAAACTAATTATTGTGATGATTTTAACTTTTCTTATTTTTATCTTTTTTCAACTCACGCATTCAATAGGATTTTACTGAATTCGGAAAAGTAATCAGTGTAAAGAATAGTGACTGGTTTGAAGAGATTTTAAGGCTAACTAAGAGGCAATTGGCCCGCATTTAGGATATAAATCTATATCTTGTTTAAGAATTAAAACTTTTAATTCAGCTCGTAAAGTGTTGACCTTCGAGCTATTTAGATAACTGAAAAAAAAATTCAATTTTCCAACACATAATAGAGATAATCTTAATTTTCTGTTTTTTTTTTGTTTTTTTGTTTTTTTTTTTTTTTTTTGAGGAATATGAAGACTGAGCATTAAAAGAATCTTATAATGCATCTAAATTAATTAAGAAATTAATATACAGCTTCTAACGATGTTTTGATTGATTCCTTCAAGATAGATTCCAAATATTTCCTGAACTAGAGTTTGCTTTGAAATGAGTGTTAACCTGACATAGTATTTTATAAAAAGACTGAAAATAAGGACTTCGAAGAAATTTATATATAAATTTATTTTAATCTCCTCTATTTAGACACTTTGAAATTAATTCAGGTACCTGAAGTTTATACAGTCACTTTTACTTGAAAGTAAAATTATGGTGAAATTGGAAAGAAAAAAACTATGTGGCAGTTATTGTTATTTTTCCGCTTGAACTTTTTATAAAAGAATTTTGGTTTTTCATTTTTAAATTTAAGACTTTTAAATACACTTTTTTGAAGGTAATATGAACAGTGAAACTGTTACGGGAACTTCTTTGTTTATTATTTTTTTTTCATAAATTTATTTCCACCAAGTTTTATTTCATTTCAACAAAAATATCAATGGAAAAACATTTTTACTTATTTTTATGAATATACCTTTCTTTCTATTTGGATTGAGTCAAATATAAATAAGAAAAAGTAGACATTAATTAGTTGATCCCAATAATTTATTTAGTGACATTTGAATCAGGCTACATAAAAAAAGAAGAAATAGAATATGATTCAAAAGAGAAGATTATGTATAGTACTAATTAAAATAATTATACGGAACAAAATTTTAAATGCAAGTATAAAAAACACTCTAATGGAGGTAATGCATTAGCTCTATTACCCGTATCTATCTCTTTCAAAAACCCAATGGTTCATTCATGAACTATAAATAATTTCTGAAATTAATTACGTATCATTAAAGAACATTAAAATTTAGGGTGACAAACAAAATTTACGGTACCGTTACATTCTTATGGTATTAAAGAAAAATAAGTATATCAAAGTAACACACTATACTTAGGTGGAAAATTCTTCTATTAGACAGTGAAAGATTATTAGAGGACTTTGAAGGTACAAAAGAGTTACCAGTTCTTTATAGTCCTACTATTCTTTAAAAGTATGCATGAATCTATTTTGATACATGTAAAATTCTATAGTTTAGCATTTAATATAAATAAAAGCAAATTTCTGCATATTTTTTGAAATAAATTGATATAATTTGAATGATTTAAAGAAAAACATTCGTTCAGATGTTCAGCAGTCATGGTTAGTCCGGAAACACATAGAACACATATAGGGGATTTAGTAACTTAAAAACTAAACAAGAAGGAACTAAAACAATCATGCCAGTTCAAAAGTCTTAGCATAGCCATAGCGACAGCATGGGAGGAATCCGGGACACAGTGGGATCAATAGAGAAAACTCCAGGACCTAGCATCAGTAGCAAGAAAAATCACATGGTGAAATGATTGTTAAAAAATTATCTTGATATCTAATTTAGTATAATGCAAAGGCAGATATCTACAAGACTTTTGGAGAATAGCACTTCCCTTTTTTTGTTAAGAAAATCAGCTGTTTCAATAACCCAAGGACCGAAATGAGATGGGACTCATTGCAAATACACTTTTCCTTTAAATTCCTTTAACAGAAACCTTCATCTCTGTATACAGAGTCTTTCCCGGTTTCTGTACAGAGCCTAAATGGCAGATACAGAATCTTAGATATTATAGCTCCCTTGAAAATATCAAAATGAACAGCAAGTCGTAGGAGGTCTACATCGATATCTTCTAAGAAGTCTCTAAAATCACGTGTTCCAGCACCTTGAGAGAATTTCAGAAGGGATCCGTTAGTACCGGCATGAAGCCTCTCGTTTGGAGGAAAGCGAGTATGAATAGTTTCTAAAGCAATGGCACGGAGTGCAATGGGACAAAAGTCACGTTTTTTTACTATCGAATCAAGTCTTATCTGAAATCAAGTACCATATATTCTAGTGGAATTAAAAAAATGTATTTCATAGTACACGTCATTTAAAACCTTATGTTGGGCATTATCATGAATGCATTAGATACAGCCCTTTTGAGTCATTAGATCACGTGATCTTCTATAGCCATAATCTCGCCAGACACAGTTATTAAGTCTGTTATACAGAACAGTACCTTTCTTCTGAATTAAATTTGTCATTGGTTGTTGGTGACAAAGTAAATGCATAATGAGTACAGGGGGGGTATAACTCCCATGGTTATTATGCTTATTCAGAGGCTGAAATCAGAACTTCGTTGCAATTCATTCATTGAATTCAGAATCGGTTGAATTCAAAATACCCCTACAGCATCCCAATTTAACTCCAGCTAATCTTTAAAGAATGTAGATTCGCTTATTTACCTTTATCAGGACAGGCTTAACATATCTTGTCCAGTTTAGTTAGCTATCAAAGATACAACCCAGATAAATCGATACATCAATATGTTGCACAACAGCACCCGTAAAGGCAAGGCAAGAAGTGAGGGGGTCACCTATTTAAAATTTAAAAAAATAGCTAAGAGTCTTCTTTAGATTTTTAGTCATATTGTTGTTCACACGTGAGTAAAACAATATATCAAGAGTAGAATTTAAGTAGATATTCAGCTTGGATTGATCCCTTTGTGATGCTAAATAGCACCAAAAAACAAGATCATCCTCAAAAGGAGCTGTGCTAGTCAGTCCATCAGAAGTCAAGTTGTTGGGAAGGTCATTAATAAGGATATTAAATAATGTGGGACTAATCACAGTGCCCTGGGGTAAGCCAATCTCATTCTGTTTAAAACTGGGCAATGAATCTCCAAAACGAGGGGCGCAGAAACACTTTGAAATGAAATTAATGATACAGGAAAGCATATTTTTATACACACCTAGAGTCTTCAATTTTAGGATACATTTGATTCGCCAAACACTATCAAAAACGGCTTCAAAGTTTACAAATACAGCTAGCACAGAAGAGAAAGGATCAAGGACATCCCTTATGGACTGGCTTAAGAAAGTGATCTGTTAGTTTTTGCTTATTGATGTTTTCAAAATCCAGCCTGTACTACTCTCAAAAGCATATTGAATTCTATATACCAGATTAGACGAGAAATGATCATTATTTCCATAACCTTAGATAAAACATTTGTGAAGGAAATAGGATTGTAACTGTTCAGATTATCTGGAGGTTTGTTCTTTTTATGAATAGGAACAATGATAACTTTTTCCCAAACTGAAGGGACCCTGGAATTCCAAGAGTGATTAAAAAGTTCCAATTGCACAGAAAATGCATATTTGGCAAAATGCTTCAAAACTCAGGGTGAAAGTTATCAGACCCAGACCTCCTAATACATTTTAAGCCTCTAATAGCTTCTCTAAGTTCCGAGATGATGAGGTTTCGGTAGAAAATATCATGTCCAAGAGGTTGAGATGAAGCAAGGTTCCGAATTTCCCATCTAAATGATTTTTCCTGAGTCTTGAAGTCTCTCTTCAAACGTTTATAACAATTAAAAGAATTAAAACCTTGGAAATAATTACCTTTCAATTCCACAATTAAGCGATATGACTTATTAAACATACTTTAAAACTCATATCACTTTAATCATCTTCGATTTTATATAATTAAACAGTGATTGAAAACTCAGTATCAGTAATGATGTAACGAGAGAAATTTACGGAAAAGTTGGAACAGAATAGATAAGAGTCTTGCAATATATGAACCCTATAAAGTGTATAAAATGGATCAACCATAAATATTTTATAAAATTTCAGAATACTGTTTGAATAAAAATTGTATAAATTGTTAAATAATTCAAAATAATTAATCATTTAATTATATTAAAGTCTTATTTCAATATCTTTAATTTATATTTCATCCAATGCTCTAAAAGTCATGTAACTGTATAATAACTAATCTACTAATGGTATCACAGCAATTGTTTCAGATGCACAAATATTCTATTAGTACTCGTAGTTATATATTAACATGAGTTTTTAAATCAATTTTACTATAGTTAACTTTTACAAAATGTTAATATTTTCCAAAACTTCCAATCAACATATCAATGATATGCTAACCATAATACAAATATAATATTATGAAAATGCAGGAGGAAACGCGCAGTTCCTGTCCTGGAAGAAAGTTAGAGTTAACAATAGTGTACATTGTTGCTCCACTAATATAATTAATATTTTAGAAAAATATTATTTTGTTTGTCATTAATTTATTTATTATATTTGCAGTTAATTTAATTTTATATACTCAGATATGATGTGATTTTATATGATGATATTTTTTGTAAAAGTACAAATCTCGCTGATTATTTTATCTTAAGATTTCGGGACAGATGTTAGGGTAATTAATTGTATATTACGTAATTTTTTTCTCTCTATGGACCCTATTGTTTCTTTAAATATACAAAAATGACTTACAGACGTAAAGAATATGTTGGATATTAATGCACATTTGCTGTTCTCTTCCCCAAACTTAGCATAGATTGCGCCACTCCATGTAAGCTCTGGCTGCGCATGCGCAAAGGATGGGAAAGTTGAAGCAGTAGAACGAATACGTCTCTACTGCTGTTACATCTCCAAGCGTGAAGCTTACGCTGCCGCGCTGTCTTTTATATATATCTTTATTATGAATATTATACGTAAATAACCTGCTTTATTAACTGTGCTAAAGTTATCACTGCGTTACTTCCAAAAATGGTTATGGTCCTAGAAGTTATGTCATTAGTAGTGCACATTATAAAAGCGAAAGTATCTATCTGAAACGACACTTGAATCGTTAGAGATACGCATTCCTGATCTAAAAAAAAGCTGAAACTGATTTTTGGCTCTACTAAATGCTATATAGAAGTTGAAGAAGTAAATCTACGATACGTGAAAGTTGAATATAGAAGCGGTCTCTGAAAAAATCGATCTCTGAGATTAAGTCAATGGCAACGAAGCTAAGCTTAAAAAAGGTGTCATGCTCAACAGCATTCAAAAGCTACGGAGATGGACTGAAATCGATCTAAAACTCTTCTGTACATTATTTTGTCTATCAGCTCAAGTGAACTTTGTCATGTCAGATAATGCACCCCTTCCAGCGATGTTTAGAAAAAACTGAAGGCTGTATTCGAATCTAGAGGACATTCCAAAAAGGCTTCACTACTAAAACAGCTATTGTTCCGGAAATTGACTGACACAGAAACAATGTCGGATCATCTTAAAGAGTTTTTCGACACAGGAGATAAGTTGAAAGAAATGAAGTTGTGTATCACCGAATATCTGTTATCCATTATACTTCCATACAGCATTCCGGACTATTTCAAAAAATTCCGATGTGCCACTGAATACAGAAACAATCTGCCATATCCTGAAATTCTCAAAATAAAATTGCTGGAGGAATTTGAAGCAATGAAATGAAAGATAAATCCAGCATCACATATACCCTTCAATAAGAAAGGATATACTCTTCAATAAGAACGTATTTATAATCTTCAATAAGAAAGGATAAGTACTATTCATAAACGAATTCTGAGATTGGAATGCAAACCAAAACAAATCAGCGAATCAGAAGTCCTTTAGAAATCTGAAATGTAATTACTGCTCAAAGTTTGAACATAAAGCATCTTAAAAGAAATGTTCGACAAGAAACATACATCTTCAAATCACAACTCGTCCATGTTAGAAAAATTTGATTAATATGCATCGTCGGCTATATGCTATAATATATAGGCCAGAACGAGAGAGTTTCAATCTCCTGGTGTTCGGATAGTAGAGCTACCTCTCATATGTGCAACGATGAAAAGCAATTCAACGAAATAAGTACAGAAACCAACTGTTTCATAAAACTAGCTGTTCATAAAACTACTGCAGCCACCGGCAAATTTTCGGTTGGCATTACTGTTCAGAATGCTAAACATTACCAGTACAATTCTTCTCAAGAGTGTGTTATGTGTACCGGAGCTAAAATGTAACCTAATATGAACATCTAAAGTAACAATGAATAGTCGATCCGTCCGAAAAGGAGCAAAAGTAATTGAAGCAATTGGAACAGTTCTGATGACACTGATCCGCCAAGGACATTTATACTACGTGAAACCGAAAATTGAAACGGTAACTATCGTCACCAAATTTCAAAAATGGATAAAAAATTTGGGTATTTAAAATAAAGGGATCTAAAAAAATTAAAAACTGAAAGAATAGTCCGAGGATTCAATTTTGATATAAAATATTCCATAAAGGACTGTAAAATCTGCATCCTATCAATATAGACTGTTGATCCTTTTTCAAAAGAATCTATATTCAAAAGTTAAAATTTTGCAGAACTTGTAGATTCTGACATCTGTGGCCTCAAGCTAGTACAATCACCAGCAGGTTCGAATTTTTTTTTTTTTGTTATTATCATTGATGATGAACCAAGATATGTTGTAATAAAGTTCTTGAAAACTAAAGATGAAGTGAAAAAAGCATTTATAAATTATAAGACAGTAGTTGAAAATGAAACAGGGAGGAAAATTAAAGGACTTATTACTGATAATGGATTACAATAGTACGCATCAGAATTTGAAACTTTTCTTAAAGGCATCTGAAGAGAAAACTCTGCTCATCAAAAAGGAAAGAGCAAATTGTGTTGTAGTTGAATTGACCTAAAGTCTCTTAATCCAATCTCGATAAAACTCTAACATCTAGGCGGAAACAATAAATTGTCCCTATTGCATTCATAATCGCTCGCCTAGCAAGAGCAACGAGAATTCAACTGCATACGAACTCTTCTTTGGCATCAAGCCAAGTGTGTCATATTTTAAAGTGTTTATTTCCATTTACATATATAAAAATTAAAACTATTGATATTCCAGTAATACAGAAAATTACAGTATATCAAATATGCTTTTAAAGATCATTTACAAAGAGTAATATTTATAATGTAGCAATACTTGTTTTCAGGTAATCGCGTAAGATTCGGATTCTGCTCTTATACCATAAACCTATATTCATTCATTCGCTGCATCATATTAAACTTCGAACTGTAGGTTACATTCGACATGGTCGCCAGATAATGCCTTACTTTGTTGTGTTGGGTGAGATTTATTGATGTTGTGATTGTTGATTGGGTGAGATTTGTTGATCATTAGCGACGGCCCCTTAAATTTGAACCTCGATCAAGTGACAAGGAAGATATTTGAGCTGGTACCTCTCTCTTTTAACTTTCACACCACGTCAATGAGAATGCTTTGAGGCTCCACAGATTTAACGTGCACCAACCCCGTCTACATGGTAAGTATTTAGTGTCATCAGACTCCAACCAACAACCGAAGAAAGCTGCCAGCCACGAGTCCATGACCCTGACCTCTAGGCTACCATGGCCACGAAGTCCACCTGCATGCTCACATCTATTCTGAGAATTTATGGAGGGAAGCATGAACTGAAGCAAAGTGCATCCTCTTCTTCAGGTATATACACCTCTCGCTAAGCAGTGAAATAGAGATTTTCATCTTCCTGCTGTACTGCCTCTGGCATCCTTATTTTCTTCATTTACAGTTAATTTATGTTAATCTAAATTAAAATCTTATTTTTTTTAATTTATCATATGTCAAAATGATAGTTCTGAGAATACTTTGGATAAATAAAGTTAGCAAGATGAGATTAAATTCAGTGCTCTTTATCTTAAACATTCTACGTGACAATATTTAATAAAAGTATTTTAATTACAGTTATTTAATATTTATATTTTAATTTGTTACAAGTGACTTATAGTAGACTTGATCAAAACCTGCTTAATTTACATGGAACTAAAGAAAATTCGACTGTCTCAATTTCGGAAATAAATGTCTTCGTATCTTTTACGAATATTACACACACACAATTTTGGGGAAATTTGACTTTTATAAAACATTAAATAAGCAATTTTATTGTTGTTTAAAAATAAATTTTTGGTAATAATTTCCATTTTGAGCAATTTGAAATTTAATTTCCCTGCTTCACTTTAAAACAGAGATATTAATTAACAATAATTAAATGAATGAAAACTTTATGTGCGAAAAAGAATTGGTAAAAACTTTTTTTTCTAACAAGCTTAGTTGTTTCTTTTATTGTGTTAATTTTGAAGATCAGAAATGAAGCAACCTGGTATAGATGGTAATGTAAGTATGAATTTATATTTAAATCAGATACTGATTAGATGATGCAATAAATTTCTACCAATCATCTCTTCATCTTTTTCATTTCTAAACTGGAAGTTCAGTAATGTACAAAGAAAAACTATCTTCATCAAATGCATGGATATTTTTCAAAATGTTATAGGTAGCACAATGTTCTGATGTAATTGTTTGAATGCTATAATATGCACAATAATATGGATGCTTAATTATATCAGTTTCATATATACACACAAACTAATATAAATATTATTCTCTTCTGCTTAAAAATACACCATTTTAAAACTATTCTAATTTACTTGCATATAATTTTGAGGAAATAATAATTACCACTCAACAGCAGTTCAAAATGGATTTTCGAATGTATACTTTTCAGTTTTGTCATGAGAAAACGGAGATAAAAATTAATGTACTAAACACAAATCTTTTATAGAATACTTTATAACTTTATGACTGATAGACAAAAAATAATCATAAACACAATGAATTGCATAAAGATATTGCATGTATATCTATGAACACCTGTTTGCTTATAATAATTTCCTAGGTATCATAAATGGGTTTTTCACCATTGCACATAGTGTAAAATTATATATATATATATATATCACTTTAAGAATTATATTTTAAAATAAGCTTAATGCTTTAAAATAAGATTTAAATATTTATGAAAAGTTTATAGCTTGAATGTGAATGTTTCTTAAATTAAATATCTACTATAGTAGGACACAGATTAACAGGATTTTGTTGAAAAAATTTCTAGAAATACATTTGCTTATAACCTGGATTATGAGTCCTTTTAGGAATTGTTCGAATTACTGAACGAGATGGTTATTATTTTTTTTTTTTACTTTAATCTTTATACATGCTTATATCTGGAAGTAAAAAAATGAAAATATCTTTTAAAAAGTTATTCCGCAACACTACAAAATTTATAAATTTTTAATATAGCTTAAACAGAATTTTCTTTTAGATTTTTCTTTTCTTCTCGAAGATTATATAATCGAATTAATAACCATTCAGCTACAGCAGAGGCTTCATAACAGAAAACTCCATTACAATGGATAACCTACTTCCATTTACGATGGTTAATAAAAATCTCTTGGAGTGATGGAAAAGTGATTAGGGTCCAAACTATAGTTCAGAATATAAAATTTATAATGCTTCCTGGACCATCGATTTTACCATTAACAGCTCAAGTAGGCGTGACTAGAAGTAAATGGATTCCACTTTCTATCGTTAACATTCATTTTGGATCCATTTGATGTTCTACAGTCATGCAAATCTCCTCAAGCTTAGAGAGGACCATTTTGAATGGAAAAATCTTTTACAATTCGTATAGTTAAGAAATATGCTAAGGTATTATCTGAACATAAAGGAAAAGTTCTCTGTTTTCACGGATGTAGATTGATGATAGTACTTTTGAGGAAAACTTGAGAAAATAAAAAGGTTTTGGTTAATTTGTAAAAAAGGACTGAAAACATTTGTGGTTTACATTTCTGTTACACTTTTCAGAAACACTTTTTAGGTATGTATTTATATAACGAGTGTTATATTTTTATCTTATTTAATCCATGTATAGTAATATTTCTGTTTAAAAATTAAATTTTTATTAAAATTCTTCTATTTTATTAAAAATACATGAAAACAGACATATCATGCTAAAACATAATACATAACTCTTTAATTGTTTGATATCAGTAAACCAAGCAAACAATAAAACATATGTAACAAAGACACGTATGTTTATTTGAAAAAACAAAAGGAAAGCACTTATAAATAGTTTATATCAGAGGCTTAGACTATTTATAAGCATCACTTTAGAAAGAATTTTTATAAAAAAAAATTGCTTTCCTTTTAAGGAATATGGAGTGAAATTTAGCAAGCGAAATTTTTCGGTTGCATGTGTATATTTTACATATATGTGAAACAAGAATTTAAAGACTATTAACTAATCTTAAAGCTTTTAAATCACATTTAATCAGTACATAATTTTTTTTTTGAAAAATACCTTAATCAAATTTTCTAATTTTATGATTATTTTCTTTGTAAAAATAAGTTATATCTATTGGTGAAAATATTTGATGAATGTGCATGATAATGAAAACGTGATACACCTCTTAGAAATGAATGATTTTGTGATAAATATTACTATATTAACATTGCGTTTAGAAATGACAAGAAAGAACGTAAGCTTTTAAGAGTAGTGAATATAATAATTAACTAATCAAACCCTTAGATAACTGATATTTAATGACATTTTCTACAATATTTCCCTTTGATTTAATGTACATTGTTGTATAGTCGTCACTAAAGAAATGTGAGTTTTTGAATTGCTTCAGCAATTTGCATAATGATTGGACAAAATTAGTATCAACGTTAATGGATCAAAAGGAAGTAAAAAACATGATGTTATTGAAGAAATTAATTAACTTACTTATTTATAATCTAAGTATTTTCACTATGGATATAATTTTTTTCATATCTTACAGTTAGCATAAATTTTAAATTTTGAGAATTTCTATTTGAAAGTATGAAGTTTTGGGTGTTAAAATTGTTTTTTTAATAATGAATGAGTGTAGACATTTGACACGATATAAGATTCTTCATTCCACAATTTCCAAAACATTTTGCTTCAAACTATAGATAATTTTATTGCAATTCAAAAAATTGATAGAAATTCAAAAACAAATTAGCTTAATTTCGAAAAATATGTGGACATAGTTATAATAAAAATAAATTGCATTATACCAAAGTAATTATGTATTTGAATTATTCCTATGATGAAACCCTTAAGTTTAAAACTTTCGTGTCACATTCATTAATAGTAAAGGAAGTATTATTTTTTAACTACCTATATATATATATATATATATATATATATATATATGCCGGGTGTCCATAATTAAATGATCCTACTTCAAAATTGTCCACAGACGAAACGATTGTTCAGAAAGTTGTAAAATGCTGTGTACGACATAAGGAAGGGATGGGAATTTGTTTGACTGAATAAAAATTTAGTTCAAAATTCCGCCACTAGAGGGCACTTTTGAATGAAAACCACATTTATTACCGGTTTTCAATTTGTATTTTATCGCTTTTTTATCCACAGGACACGGTAACACAATAACTGATACTCATTAAAAAACACAATCTCTAAAATGAACTGCAAACTTTAATTAAACTTCTTCGATGACTAATTTTCAAAGGATTTACACGAAGGAAGACGAAAATATGCAAATTTTTTCGACGTCACACAGCAACTGTTATGAAAGCAATAAACTTTCACGGGAAATTAGTTTATTTTCAGTGTGTTCGGTATTGCTAATCAGAATGTCATTACGTTTACCAGATCGAGCGTTGTTAGTAAAGTTATTCTATCAAAACGATAATTCCGCAAAAGTTGCTCTACGGAAATTTCGGACTTTCAAGGAGATGCAAAAAGGTCCATTGACTGCTAAAAATCTTTGATTAATGGTAACCAAATCTGAAGAAACAAAATCGTTGAATGTTCGTTCTGGAAAAGGAAGAAAACCTGTTTCTGCGGAAGCAATAGAGAAAGTTGCATTTCAGGTGGAAGAGGACAAAGCATCCAACGTGCAGGCTAGTACAAGTGTTCGCCGTGTAGTAAAAGCATTGGATCTGCCTCTTTCAACTGTCCAGAAGATCATGCGAAACATTCTCCGTTATTATCCATACAAGCTTCAACTTGTGCAGGAATTGCTTCCACATGATTTCGACATCTGTTCTCACTGCAGTTTTTTGCTCGTTTGGAAGTTGATCCAGAATGGCCTTGGAATATCCTCTGGAAAGACAAAGCACATTTTCATTTGGACGGTTCGGTGAATACTCACAACTGCCGAATTTGGGAAACATACAATCCGCATTACACCTTACAAATTCTGCTACACTCACCAAAAGTAACGGTGTGGTGTAGGTTTTCCACGTCTTTTATTTTTGGCCCGTATTTTTTCGAGGAATTAGGTGCTGGAGGTCCAGTAACATGTTCTATCACTGGACAGCGATATGCATCGTTATTACGGAATAAAATTATTCTGGATCTGCAAGTACGTCAGTACCTTTCACGCATCATTTTTATGCAAGATGGAGCTCCTCCACACATTACACGTTATGTTAAGGACGTTCTCAAACATCACTTAACAGAAAAACGTGTGATCAGCCGCCAATTTCGTCATTTGTGGCCTCCCCGATCGCCTGATCGTAATCCATGCGATTTTTGGCTTTGGGGCCATTTAAAACAGCTGGTAAGTTGTGATCAATCAAGAACTTTACCTGATCTCAAAGACAGTATTTCACGACATGTTCTTAACATTTCCCAGAACACACTGCAGTCAACGGTGGAACAAGCTATCTTACGATTTCAAGTAGTAGCTGAAAATGATGGTCATCATGTTGAGCATTTATTGTTGTAACAAAATTTGTAAACTGTTATAAATGTATGCTAAGTATTCATGTATGCTAAATATGATCTCCATTAAAACGCCCTCTAGTGGTGAAATTTTGAACTAATTTTTTTATTCGCGCAAAAAAATTCCCATCCCTTCTTTATGTCGTACACAGAATTTTACAACTTTTTGAGCAATAGTTTCGTCTGTAGACAATTTTGAAGTAGGATCGTATAATTATGGACACCCGGTATATATATATATATATATATAGATAGATAGATAGATAGATAGATAGATAGATAGATAGATAGATAGATATTCATCATAAATAGTTATAGAATGGGAAAAAAATTATTATCGATTGTGCAATTTATTCTAGTATACAGGCATCTAATTTTTTTTTGAAATCCCTGTAAAACAAATAATCGGAGGAAATTTGAATCATAGGCTATTTAGAATTTTTTTTATTTCATTCTGTTAAAAAAGAGAATTGTAAATCAAAACATTATTTTAAAAACCTAATTAAGTATATTAATGAAGTTAAATGATTAATACCTTAACATAATTTAGTTTGCTCTGAGCTTATAAAAGAGACACCAATTTTATCCTGATGCGATAAAAATTGTGAAGATTATCATGGATGTCTCATTAATTTTTTCTTATTACTACAGATTGCTTAACTTTTAATTCTTGAAATACGTTGCTCATAAATGCAAATATCTATGTAATAGTGTTAATTAAAATGAAGATATATACTTTATATATATATATATTCAATTTAATATGTATGCTTACATATATTTATAATTGAATATATATGCTTACTTGTAAAAATACAATATTCTGTTCTTCATGATTTTTTATACATCAAGTAGAGGTGGGATAAGAAGTGAATTTTTTGATTGAAAGTCCGATGTATTTTACTTTTTGCCACATTATGTAAGTCTTGAGTAATGATGTTTGTTACAATTGCGAGAATAACAAATTTCATGAGACAAAGTGTTGATATTAAGGGAAATCACGATGCTTCTTGACACTTTCTGTCTCATGACACACATTTTTTTTGCATTCACATCACAAAAAGTTAAAATATGTATCAACAAAAAAATAAATAAAGTGTCATAACAGTAAAAAGCAAAAATAAAGTATCACAACAGATGAATTTCAAATCTAATGTAAATAAATATTAATCTAAATTTTTTTTTTTTTGTTCTTGAAGATTTTAGGATACTCATAAATTTAGATCAGTCGTATATCATTAAGAGGTAATCTATGTTTTCCTTTCTTAATAATCAAGGTCATTGAACAAAGAATGTTTTTTATTCAGATATTAAGAACATCTAATTTAACCAAAAATTCACAAAATATCAATTAAAGGGTACTGCAGTCTTATGAAAGTGTAGACGTTATACCTAGACACACAGTTGGCGTTTTGATCCCATACTATTTAGTTCGATTACTTTTCCATTAATACGGTCATAAGTTGCTCTAGAAACTAATAAGTCATTATTGACAGGAACCTTGTAAGTATGAGGAACAGTCAAATGATAAAAGCATATGTTGCGTTTTCTTTCAATTCTCATACCATACATCAATAAAATTACCTGGTGTACATTCCTTTCATTTAGAACAGAATCCAACAATTACCACAAGGACTCCCTAGTGGAATCAGGATTTGAAACCGAAGCTTGAATTTGAAATCATTGCCAATCATTGCCTATGAAGAATGTGACTAAAATCCTCTGTTATAAAGCCTATATTAATATTTTATCTTATTAAAGAGGAATAAAGAAAGGGTTTTGAATTAGAAGGTATAGGATACAATATACAAAGTAGTAGATTTAATTTTACATGAAAGTAAAAAGACAGTGTTTTTTAATATTTATTTTAAATTTTGAACACGACTTTTTATCAACATGAGGTTTCAGTCCATCAGTTCCTGTCAGAAAAAATAATACACAGAAGTTTTGCTAAACTATTCAGAAATTAGGGACAAATGTTCTTATTAAATAAGTGTGATGGTTATAGTCTTTGTTTTCTTTCAAAATATATTTAATTTTCAACTAAAACACTTGGAAGATTTTCAAATATATTGCATTTATACCATCCTAAAATTTTTTAAAGTGACTTAAGAATACAGACAATAGTGTATTTCCTAGACAAAACTGTTTTTAGTACACCAAATCCTGAAAAGCAAATGCATGATAGATTATGAGATATTGCGTCAGTAGTCAATACCGAATCTTAGAATTTTGAAAATTAAAAAAAAAACCGTTTTCATTTATTTTTAAAATAAATAAATCAGTTAAAAATATTTTATTAAAAAAAGTATTATGTACCTCATGATCTTATACATCAATATTATTTTAAACAAATTGTCTTCTCTACATTTATGTTATGCATACAATGACATACATTGCACTATTTTACAATTTTCAAATATTCTGCATAGCGTTTTCACACTGTTATCGAGTATACCAAATTATTTCAAAATTGTTTTTAAAAAAGGTTAATAGTATTTCAATAGTACAGGGCAAAAAAGAAGCTCTTTCATTTCATTCATAAAATAAAGTATTTTATATAAGGCTCACTTTGTTAGGACTCACAATGTTATCAACAAAAAAATATTGAAAATAAAGCTTTGTTTTGTAAATTAAGACTACAATATTATTAGTGTTTTTACCTTTAAGCATGAAGCATTTTAGGCAACAGTGTGATTATTTGTTTACAGCAATAATTTAAATTTTCTATTCTAAACAATTATTCTTAATATTATTCTTCATGTTTATTAATATCTTCTGCTGTGAGGAAAAATAATTTGTGCATTCAAACTACTGGTAACCAAGTTTATGTACTTGGTCGATAATTCAAAGTAATTTTATTACATTTTTGAACAGTTGTGATTTGTCTTAAGACCCGTAAGGAGATGCAATTCAACAAAGCTCTTCACATTAAAATAGCAACCAAAACGACAAAGGCACCTGTCTCTCTTACTGCAAACAAAACCATACTCAGAACATGAAACACTGTAATTACGGAAGCACTAACATAAAACTTGTTGAATCTTTGTCTCTAACCAACCTTATGTTTGTTCGAAAAGAGGTCTTTATAAGTTTTAAGTTCAAACTTTAGAAAAATAGAATGATAATAGCTGCTTCTCTCGGAAAATAAACATGGAAATGCTTTCTGTACCTCGTGAGTTTGAATATTTTGTTGTAGGAAGGTTTACAAATTAAATTTGGACTCGAAGGGTGTATTCATAAATTAAAATATATCAAGATTTAAATAAATAGATGAAAATAAAAGCAGTGTGCATATATTAGAAATGTATACATTTGTCAAATATAATTTTTTATATCATAGATTCCTAATAAACACTTTGTTTTGAATATTATGCTACAATTGATTTATATAAATATAGAAAAGGCTCTTACAATATTTTAAGAAGAGGTTTACATTTAAGATAATAAAACTAATATATGCCATTACTTTAAATATATATATATATATATATATATATATATATATATATATATATATAAATATAAATATATATACATATCTGTATATTAAAAGTGTCGTTCAAGAGTTTCATTTAACGTTTGGTGACTTGTTCAAAAGCCATAAAATTTGAAGTTTTCAAGTACATTTTAATAATCTTTCTATTTTTTTTTATTTACTTTGGAGGCTGAGAACACCTAAAAAGGGTTTTGAGCTTTTAAATTCGTCTTCCGTGTTGCCTAACAAATCAGTCATTAAGGAACCATCCAGCTAAATTTATTGATCTAAAATAAATAAACAAAAATTACTTTAAATACAAAAATAGGCATACTACATTGGCAAGTCTATTTAATAAATAAAACAAAATGTAAGTATGAACAACAATACCGCAGATATTACACATTCATATGTTATATATTTCTATATTATATATTTCTATAAAATATATTGAGCATTTTGAAATTTATTCGGTTACATGTTTTACGTAAAATTACATTAAATTTACATTTATGGTCCATTGAAACTGACTGATATTACAACTAAATGTTAAGGCAATGTCAGTACACAAAAGATCAATTTTAAGATAAACCAATAACATATACAACATTTAAACCATATTAACAAATTAAAAATATGGATTATCATATAAAGATTAAAGAATTTCAATAATGTGAGATTCTTTTGCTTGTGCAGTATAGATTTGTTTTGAAAACCCATTACATTTTCTTACCATTTACATATTATATTCCTCTATATTTTAACTTGGATGCGATATATCACAAAGGATAATGTAAAATTTTACAAACCAAATCTTTGACTACTAATCTGATCCAAAATTTAATTTAGAATTCATTTTAAATCTTGAATTTTTTAACAATTAAATAAAAACTAATTTGCTATCAGCAATTAAAAAATTATAGGCAAACCATCCAATTAATTCAAAATATCTTTTTCCCTACGGTTAAAATTTTTAAGATTTATGAAGTAGATTACTGATTTAGTTAAAACTGATTGTTGAAAAACTTATTAAAATTAAAATTACAGTATTAGTAAAGCACAAAAAAAGTATGATGTGTTTTTATAATATATTTAAATCTATATTCTGAAAAGTGATACTGGTTATTTAACCTTCAAACCCATAATTTGTTTTCTTTAGTTAATAAAATTACGATTGAATTTGAATATATATATATATATATATATACATACATACATACAGATGCAAAATAATGAAAACACCTGTGAATGAAAGTGAAATTTTTTATTGCGTTTCGTAAGAATTAAAATATAATAATAGCTATTAGTTTTTTTTACAGATATAAATGTATATTCTATAGTAGTATGGGGTAGAATTTTTGAAGCTCTGTAAGAATTGGAATTCTTTTCGAGAAGCGTAACATATCGGACATCTCAGATTTTCAAACAGGCCAAATTGTATGAGCCCATCTAGCTAGAGCAAAGTTTACCGAAACATCTCAAATTTTAAGCATTTATAGAGGTACGATGTCTAAAGTCATGACAGCCTACACAGAGCATAGCAAGACAAGCTCGAAAAGCTGAATAGTGGATGGAAAGAAAAGCTCAGTAAAAGAGACCAGCGGATTCTAATGTCTAAAAAGTGAACAATTGTAGCAAAATTGACCACAGAGATCATTCAGCTACTGGATTCTCTAGTATCAATTTTATATTTAGAAGGCTCCTTCATAAATAGAACATTTACGGAAAATCATCAATTCCCAAGCCACGTGTAATAGATGTTAATGCCAGGCGTCATCTACAGTGGTGTCACATTCACAAAACCTGGTCGATTGATAAGTGGAAGATAGTAATATGATATGACAAATTGCCTTTCACACTTTTCCCAACAACAGTACAGGTGCACGATTGGAGGACACTTGCACATGCGTATGATCACGATTTTCTTTTTCCAACTGTCAAGCAAAGAGGTGGATCTATCATAATTTGGGCAGCCGTATAGTGGTTTTCTGCCAAACCAATTGTAACCCTGAAAAGAAGGATGCCCAGTTGAGAAATTTTAAATGACTAGGTCATTCCCGTGATGCACCTCTACATGCAGCTGGACTTGTACAATCACAGTTTGAAAAACACGAGAATGAATTTAAACATCTACCTTGACCTGCACAATCACCCGATTTCAAAATAATTGAACCATTATGGTCTATTTTAAAGCGTTCAATACGGCATCAATATCCTCCACTGGCACCACTTCTAGCACGTTCACAATATCTCCAAGAAGAATGGTACAATATTTCTCTAAACACTATTCATAATTTTAATGAAACGATTTTTAGGCGAATTCAAGCTGAATTGAATGCCAATGGCGGTTCTACACCATACCAATAAAGGATTCTTTATAAATGTGAGGTGTTTCCATTTTTTGATAACCATTTATATATGTGTGTGCGTGTATGGATACATAAATATATAGGAAAAATAATTGATAAATAGTAATAGTTAATAATATTATTAAAATTATTTTGTTAAATATAGTTCTGTGTGCTTAACAATCTACAATATAATTAGAATATATTGTAAGAATTGAAACTTCTTATAATATAGAAATTAAAGTGGTAAATTTTCTTAATAAGTGTTTATTAGTTGTGTTAAATGACAAAGCATTAGTATCTCTAAAAAATGAAATCGGTGAGGAAATAAATGAGCAGCAACTTAGTAATTTTAAATTCCCTCTTTTACAGAGCAGCTTGATTTGCCTGTATATGGCACAGACATCACATTTTTTGAGTTCACGGTTCTGATTATCACATATAATTTACTGTAGTTTTCGTTTTGATTCATAGATGACATTATTGATTCTTAGAATAAACATTATCTGGAGTTTTCTTGTCTTTTTATACTTTGAATCGTTATGTAAATCACGCTCTGTTTTGGGTATTGTATTCTACTGTTCACAAAAATTTAGTTTAAGTAAGCTTTGAAGAAAATTATAATGTAATAGTTTACTGCAGCAAATTACCGATTGAGCTTTTAAGACTTGTTTTATGTAGTTTGTATTCTTAAATTCTTATGTGAAATAGAAAGTAATGATTCTGACAATCGTATCAGTGATTGTAGAAGTTCGTACCCCAACGACAATAAATATTTACAAAGCGAATTAGGATCTGTACTTCTTACAGAAAATCTGATGAAGATGAAGTAAATTAGAATAATGGCTTTGAAGAAACTTGAACTTTTTGAGAAATTGATCTGAAAGCTCCTCCAACTGTTCCATCAATGTTTCCTAATATTGGTACTCTATTATTTAAAATGAATCATTCATTTGTTTAATGTAATATCAAATTTATGCAAAACATGTGTATTATTCATACCAGACTGAGTGGAAAAAATCCAATACATAAAAAGATAAAGATAATTTTTAAAATCCTCTCTTTATATTTTTAAATTGAGGTCAATAAGTGCTTTCTTAAGCATATCTTTCCCATAAATCCAATGTTATTACAATATTAAAAATATACAATTTGTGGACCAGTTATGAAATTTCTTGTTCTGAAAAGTGGTTAAACAAACAGTTAAATTTGTTCCTTTTTTTCAAACACCAAGGCAGTTTTCTATAGATTATTAAATATCATATCATTTTTCCATGTTTCAGAATTTTAACTTACGTTTAGTTTTAGAGAACTTAATAAATATGTAAATAATTTCAGTGAATATTATATTTGATTTCACTAAATATTTGAGCTGTTAAACAGTTTTTTTTTTTTTTTTTGAAATATAGATTGTTATTACAAATAATTAAAATTAGATTTAGAATAATATTCAGTGAATTTGAAAAAGAAGAAATTTAAGTCCTTGGTGTTGCATTGATTATAATAAATTGATACCAGTGAGTCATCTCTTTTCTACTTTAATTGCAGCTGAATACTTTAAAAAGGCTGGGTTCCTTTTCATTGTTCTATAATCTCTCACAGAAACCTTCAACGTACAATGTCACCAAATTTTGTAAACCTTGGTCTAAACGAACTATATTTCTCTCCGGCGATTTTTTCCATTCAATGAGTGTCCTTTTGCAATTGTATAATTGTAGACTTAATGTATTTTACTCTACTTTATTTGAACCTGATGCTAGTTCTAATGGCGATATCATTTTAATTATTCTGTAAGAATTAAAGTGTGCAATCATTCTAAGTCTTACGTAATAATTTTTTACTATCTGCTGGGAAAATGCGGTTTAAAAAGTATTTAAACATGTAAAAAGTCACTTTTAAGAAATTGAAGAAGATTTGATATTTTCAATGCAGATAATTATTTAGAAAACTTAAAAGACCTATTAAATAAACGTGGAGTCTTTAAATATTTAATGGCAATATATTCATATTTGATTTTAAGAAATTAAATTTATTTTTGACTGAAAATTTAGCGCTATCAGATATACATTTCATATCAAAAAGAAAAGTCCTTCTTTTATTTTAAATTAGGTTCCAATTTTCCTCAGCTGGCCATTACATCAATACATCATTTTCTTACTTTTATCTTACCTACAGTTTTCATTCCAATAATAAATTATATGCTTTTATTCAATAAATTCGAGAAACATTTTAAGATTGTTGAATGAATGACATACTTTTGAAGTAAAAAATAATTTATTTCAATCGTATTCAATTATATTTAATACAGTTATTACTCCTAAATACTAAAATTACTTAACAAACAATTCAAAAGATTCAAATTTTACAACTTTGCTTGCTTTACTAAGAAAGCTTAAATGAAATTATTTAAAAGAGTTTCTTGTTTGAGAGAAAATTAATGTTTATTCCTGGTTCAAATGGTCTGAAATAGATTCAAGTAGCTTCTTTTAAAACTAAATAATAATATATCAAATTTTGCTAACATTTAAAATTTTAGGGAACATTTCTTTATGAAGAAATATCGCAAAGGAACTGCGATAATATATGGACTAACGGTCCAATTAGATACAATTCAAAAATTATGATTTATTTTACATGTTAATTAACATTTGATTAAAATTAAACACTACATAACGAAGAATTAATTCTTAAATAAAAATATCCTTGCCATTGCTTGTATCAGTTAAATTATGCATTTTTTGCTCAATCCTACCTTAAGTCAACCAAATACTGCGAACAAAACTAAAAGTAATACCAAGCCTTGGGCCATTTTTAAAACTAAACCTCCCCTTCCAGTACCATCCTTTTCGTAACTCTTACGAACACTCTCTTATTCCCTAACGGAAAATATATTTAGTGTGAGAAAAGAGAGAGATGCCTCTGTTGATAATAAACGTCCTTAATGAAAAGACCGGAGTGTTCTCGACAAAAGCAGAAAATGGAAAACCTCCAGCAATATGTTTGCTTTGCCTTTCCTTTGCCTCCTAATTGGTCTTTACAGTCTCTACTGAAGAGAGGAAAACCTCGCGTCTTTATGCGAACACAAATTGGGAAAACGGCAGAAGGGAAGGAAAAACAGGAAAAGTCATTTCAGTTATGCACAGGCAGGGAAATTAGTAACTTAGGATGTAATATGTAGATCGGGTAGTTCGAATATTATTTTTAAGATTATGTACTGCTTGTTGTAGAATTTTGATTTAAATTCTATGAGAACATTACTTGTTTGGTAAAATACTTATCATTCATTAAAAAATAATTTAAATGCAAAATGTATTTATTTTGAAATATTCTAGAAGAAATTAGATCCTTTTCTACAATATATATTTTTTTAGGAACATTTATACATCTATAGAACTAACACAAGCATAGTAAATTAAATAAACGTATTTCGTACACATAACCGAACATTTAGGATTATTATGTACCACTTAAATTGTATCTCTCATTCTTTCAATGATTTTCTTTACTACTGAAATCGCTTTCACATGGACATTTTTGCTTAATGGATAGAACTTTAAATTGCTTCAACTGCTTTCCTGTTCATGAATGGTATTTTGTTAGGGTATTTCACAAAATGAGCTGTTTTGAATATATTCTAAATTAAAACTATGATATTTAGACCTTAGAGGTATGGATAACTATTTATATCCACAAAATACAAATTAATACTATTTAATGTGATAAATATATCTCAAAAACTTAATATTTTTTTGTTTAATGCACTTGATTATACTGATATTTTATTATTTTTGTCAAAAGTCAAATATAAATAGTAATAATTTATTATTAATTATTTTTGAATAACATCATATTATACAAGTCTTATATTTTTCTGAAAATTTCATCTATAGAGTAATTTATTTTTTCATCCCTCAGTTTGTAACAAAAAATGTACTCAAACAGATTCGAGTACTTTTGGAAAATTTCAATGAAGTTACATAAATTTAACTTTAATAAAACAAGAAACTGATGATATACTTTGAAATTATCAGTGAATAGGAAATAGCAATTTCAAATCATTTCATTAATATTCAAATTATCTTATTTAGACAACAGTTTACCATTTCCGAGCTAATAATGCATTTAATGCAATATTTATTGCATTCTATCTCATGAGAAAGTACATTTTTTTCCTTTCATCTCTTAAAATAAACATTCCTAAAATTGTTAATTCAAATGCGTCATTCATAATAGACATCATAGTAATTTGTCTTTTATTTCGTATTCAAGTTCTATTCAAATATCTCTTTAAAAAAAAAATTAAAAGGAATATAAGTGGGGTATTAGAAAATAGAGCTAATGGCTTAACATTTGTACATATAACAAAAAATAAAATACTAAACTTTTTTTCTGGTGAATCGTTCAAACTCTTAGCATTTTCAAACTCAAAAGGAAACATTATCCACGAGAAAAAGGAACAAAACATTAAACGGATATAAGATAATTCTCCTAGTTATCGAATGTTACAATTAGAAATTATCAAAAATCAAGTAATGTTAATATAAAAATATGCGTACATGCATGGATGATATAATATATTGAAGATGATTAGTATTATTTCATATTCAAACAATATTGAAGTAGCTTTAATTTTAGTTTTACAAAATTGAAAATATCTGTTAATTTAATTTTAACATGTATTAACGCTTTTTTTGTATCTGTTAAGTTATAAAAAACTGTACAATTGATCAAAATGAATGTTAATTATTGCAGAGTAAGCGTTCTTAACACCCACGAGCGCTCCAGAAAAAATATTATTGAGAAAAGAAAATATCTTCAAATTTCTAATGCATTTTCATTTTTACAAGGAAAACATTCTAAAATACAAAAACATCGACAATGCTAACAAAAACAAAAAATAAATAAAAACAAATGATTCTGCCATAAAAATGAATTATTATCAATTAAATATTAATATAAATTACAATTCTGTTTGAATATTACAATAAAAGCTGATGATAATATGCTAAATTAAATATATATTTAAAAATAAACGTAATGCTAAACACAAACGAAATGTAATTATTATAATCATAATGTAAATCTTTTGAACCTAACCATATGTGTCCTTTATTTTATGTCCACGTATTTTTGTTAACGTCATTCTCTCAAGACAACAACATGTTAACAAATGTTAAAAATAAGACCTGTACGACATTCTGAACTGTTGAATTACGTTTCGAGTCCTAATTCCATAAATAGGAGGAAAGGATGAGCAACCGTAAGCCACTCGGTGCTTAAAGTTCACACAATAGCTTTGTGTGGAAGATAGGAAAGAGTATACTCGTCAGTTTCGTTTCCTTTTATGAACGACCGCTGCCAATAGCCATTGTGTTACTTCTAAGGAGGACGTTCATAAGCAATCAATATCAGCCAATTAATCAATGATATCCTTAAAGGTAAGTATGTCATCATCAAAGAAAGGATATAATAAAAGGTGTTTTTTTTTTGGCACTTGCTCTGTTTTATATCTAGATCTTTTCTTATGTCACATTACTTTTTCTATCCAAATATCCCATAATTAATTGTTATTGTAAGAAATAAAGTAAAAATTTACAAGTAATTCTTTTGTTAATTATATAGAAATGAATATACAGGTTATATAATTGCTAAAAAGGTATTTTTTTATTCATCTCCTTCCAAGAAAGTTAATGCATACATTTCAGGAAAATAATTGATAGATTAAATCTTTATATTTAGATCATTATCAATGTAATGACTAGTAAAAGAATGACATATCATCAACTTTCAGCACGAAACTTGGAAGAAAATTACCATGATAGTTTCGTTGAAATGATGTCGTGATATAGTTGAGTTAATCAGGAATAAAAAGTACACGTGTATTTTCAGTTTTCATATTAGTCATACTTCTTAGAAGAGCTTAAATACTTGTTCAGCCTAAGCTACAATGACACTTTTATAAATGTAATAAAGTAAATGTGTCTACTTCAGAATGCTTCTAATTTAAAAGATGTGCTCATGAGGAAGATATTATTTTTAAGAATATGTTATATTTCTTAACTAATTAAAAAAATGTGTTCGATCAATATATTTACAAGAAGATTTTTTAACTAAAAGAAATATTATCACGTACATCGACACTTATACACAACAGATATAATGAGGAATATATTTGTAATTTTTTTATTGAGAAGTTAATATTACATTTGCTTCTGTGGGGTTAGTTCTTATATAATTTTGCATTCACATTTTAAGCAATAGTGTTGAAGAGATATTACACTTTTTTGTGATATATGAATTAAGTTTTAAAATTAGTTCTTTATATCATAAAGTTTTCTTAATCTAAAGTAACTTGCTATTTAAATCGTAATTTCAGTACAACTGGTGTCAAATACACGAAAACTATTACATATGTGTCTTTTCTATCGAAAGTTGTTTTTCGTATGAATTTAAATACGATGTTCCATCGAATTTAAAAGATGGAACTTTTTCTTATGGAAAAACATATATATATATATATATCATTTTTATCAATGATGTTTAGATAAAGCATGCATCTGGAACTAGATATTTAAAAAGTGTTCTGAAGTATGTACT
>BMAW01048363.1:88745-107517 GCA_019974015.1 Nephila pilipes
AAAGATGGAACTTTTTCTTATGGAAAAACATATATATATATATATATATATATATTATTTAATATATAATAAATATTAAAAACAATAACATTTCCAAAAATCTAATTCCGGACAATATTTATAAAAACACAAAAGGTGGAAAATGGATGTATACTATTATTTTTTACAAGCCGTAGCCGAAAACCTTAACCATTCCTTTCTGTGCTTAATTAGGATTTGTATTTTGTTCTTTATCATCTTTAATCACCACACACGCCTCTGGCAGAGAAAACAATCAACACTCATACCAATCTACATCACTACTAAATACCCTAGCACCTCCCTTAAATAACAGCAGACACCTAAGAAATGTTATTACGCCAAACACACAGTATTCCCTCAAGTTAAAAGACTTTTTTTGCCAGCTCCCTCTCATTTCCCAAAATCTTTATTAAACAGCGCCCCTGCTTTGCCTTCATTAGTCCTCAATTAAAAACTCCAGCCCCATAACTAAAAAGAATCTCCCTTGCCGCCTAGCCCCTCCATCTGCATAATACCCCTGCCTGACCTCCAGCAGCTAAATGAAGCCCTGGGATCTTAGAAGATAACAAAGTTTCGGTAGCAGCGAATGAAAGTGCGATTAGACGCAATTTAGAGATAATGAGAATTTGGAGGTAGAGAAGATTTTAATTGCATATGCAAATGAATCAGACGAACACTGGCTTCGGGATGGTATGGTGTTTCCATGGATTACCCGAGGAATAGTGCAACTTATCTGGAATCTAGATGAGATAATTTACTATTAAATGGAGAAGCGATAAGGACATGGGAGATAATCAGAGCGCTCTTTTTTCAATAGGAGTCTTACTAGTTTGGGATATTGTTACCAAAATCATGTATTTATGAGAAAATAGAATTTCGTCATAAAAATGCATTGTGTGTAATTGATATCCTAAAATTCTTAATTTATCAGTGAAGTATTGTACCCCATTGATTTCTAAAACAGTTTAATCCAGTCATTTGCCACAGCTTAATATTCTAAAATATATGCATGATTCATAGTCTAATTTTTATTCTGAATTCAAATAAGTTTTCCTTATTCAGCAAAATCATGTAATTATATTTCCTTACATTCTGTGTATCTAAACACTATGAGAAATATTCTTTGTGAATCTTAGATAGCTTTTTTCTGCTTTAAAAATTGATTATCCTTTTGAATGTTATTTAACGCACTTATTCCTACTAAAAGAGAGCAAATGGTTACTTCTGAAGCCAGGTCTCTGTGTGTTTCTGAACATGTCTGTTTCTTTGTGTTCCTAACATGCTATATTTTTGCGAAATACACTGAAATGCTAAAAGCATGAGATAGCAATATTTAAACATTTAGATAATAACATAATCACATAAGAAATATATACATTATCAATGCATTTATATGACTTTCATTTGTAATCAGGTGATTCATGTAAAGGATTTGGTAATTTGATTAGGGCATGGGGATTTCACTGTCTATGAATGCGGAATACAAGTTGGAGCTTAAAACATCTAGTTGCATCTCCGAAATCATTTAGTAATTCATCCTTTACCGATCCACAGAGTGAAAAGTTTTCCAAGAACACATAAGTTTAGATATTACCTCCTTCCTTGAACACCGTAATGGTCGAATATTGCTACTTAATGGGAAAAATTCATCAAAGGCGATGTAGAGTAATCAATATTACATGACAAGTAACACGGTGTCAAATAAGAGAAAAATTCTACATAAGAATTTTAAATCAATAGTTGGTATATTATTCGACAAACACACACACATATAAATTTACGGACAATAGAATGGAATTTGGAGTTGATGGGATACGGCAGCAAGCGACCGACGTAAGTTCTTTTACTAACAACATATCAACTGTAGAGCTTTTGCTAAGTTTGTGAACAAATTGGTTAGAACATGGATGACTGAGAAGACATCTATGATCCTACTGCTCAGCTAATACCTAGATTGATATGAGAGCTTGGCCAGAGAAGTCACAATTCCACTTGGTAAGAACTGATTTTAGGGTTCGAGTGTGACGTAAACTCCACGAGCCTACCGAACAAAGATGTCAACAAGATACTGTGAAAGCCTGAGATAGTTGCATGTTTTTAAACGGCACCAGCTGCTCTTGTTAAACTTTATTGATTATTGACTAGACATTCTTATGCTCAGCTACCTAGAAACTATTTTCTTGCATTCATCTTCCAGCCAATGACGGAATTTTCCGAAACGACAGTGAACTATGTCATTGAGCCAATATCATTCGCAATTAGTTTCAATGAGTAATATTCTGCACAATTTAAAAATTAATTGATTGATTCCCTGGACTGATTAATATGAGTTTCATAAAAAAAAAAAACATGAAACATTATAAAAAGTTAGTTCAAGCTCAATATCTTACATGGGAAGCCTTTTTACAATTATTGTCCTGAACTGTTAGTACAAAGATAAATAATAAGTTTAACGTATAAAATATTTTAATAGTATTAGAATATGAATCTGTAAAGAAAATATATTTGTAACATCTTTAAAGGTTCTCTTAAGTTTTCTTAAATTTAAAAATAGATACAATATAAAAATAAATTTTTGTATTATCCTTACTTATTACTGCACATATTTGTTTCCACCACTTTATAGAAATTATACATACTTACTCAATATATATATATCATGCACTAACAATTCTTGAACTTACTTTTATACTGTTTTTCATATCGAAATATTTCATTTTATACTGAGTAAATTTATTAAATAGTTTCCTTTTAATTTTTTCTGATAGTTCTTAAGATCTTCTTTTAGTTCAGAAGTATAGTAAATGAAAATTTTTAGAGATCAAGGCTTTTGAATACAACAGTAAGAGAAAATTATTAATATAATTAAGACATTCAATCTTTGAGAATGATTAACTGTGCATGTGTGTGATGGGTTGAGACGCATTAACTTCTGAGATCACGATATTAGAATTCCAAACAGTTGGAATAACTTAATTAATCTGGATGATATCAAACTGCTTCATGTTTCAGAAGCGATGAATTTTCAGTAAAATTTCTCTGCACATTCATGAAATAAATGGCCTTTCGTGATTCGAAATGATGAAAATTCATTTCTCTTAATTGAATCTCAGAATTACATTCTTAAAATATTAATCATATGAAAATTGCATGCACAATTCCTTCTTAAGTTTAACACAGTATATCATGAGAACGAATATCGTCGACATATTTTCATTAAAAACACATCATTTGTATAAATCTATTCTATTAAAGTAATGGTCATGATTGTAATCCTGTCACTAAAAGAGGGGACTAAGTTTTGATAGCGCTCGTGTAGATGTCTTCGGTATATTTAATGAATGTTTATTCGAAATTAATACGATGAACTTAAATATTGTTTAAGCTTCCCTTGAAAACTAATGCTTCAATAATTTCTTGTAAAAAATACTTATTCATATTTGAGATATAATTAACTATAATTAGTATTTAGGAGTTATATATTTTTTACCAAAATATTCTGTAACATGAATACATTTAAGTAGAATATAGTATCAAAAGCCTATGATATTTTCTATTAAAAGTAGAATTAGTTTTGTTCGTTTGTTTTACAAGACTACGAGATATATTTGAAGTACCACTTAATTAATCCTTTTATTAATTTCGTTCTGGATGACTCTACTTTAATTCCTGAACCTTAAATTGGGAATCAATGGGAACTTACGAGAGCCACACTTAAGCTAGCATCTCATTTCCAAAATCAACACCATATTAACGAAAACGCTTTAAGGCACAACATATATAATGTGCCTCATCATCGTGGCAGAACTATATTTCGTTACTCTACCAAGCAAAATACCACATTATTATCAATATTTACGATAAAGGCATTTTGAATGAAAATGGAAATTCACGAACAAATTTGTGTATGAAATAGGGTAAAAGTATAGCATATATTTCTACTTAATTTCCTAAGTATACCAGCTCGTTAATTACCCCTTCATTGGATATTAAATTGCCTTTAGAGAAAACAGAGAATGTTGAGGATCTTGGTAAATGTTTTCAAGCTGAAGCTGGAATAATGGGAAAAATTACTATTTCATTGACTATTTTTTAATAAGTCATATTAATATGTCGGGAAGAAAGAACTTACTATCTGTTTGAGGTTTGACTCTACTTCAGGGCTTTATTTTTTGTAAGTGAATTTATTCTGTTCCACCATATTTAATACTTCCAGGAATCCTACGTTTCTTTTATGCAAAGAACTGCAATATAATGCAATTTTATTGAGTAAAAATAGCATCTATCGATACTGTCAAAACGATAGACTGATATTTTGAATTAGGCAATTTAGCAATTGCATCTGGCTGCCATTGTAGTTTAAGTAGTTTTAACTCGGAATGTATCATGTATAAATGTTGATAATAATCTAGTATAGTAGCTGTTAATCGTGTATATTTCCTATAAATGTTACATAAATATATCCACTTTAATCTGAATCGTTTTTATCCGTCCTTTTTACTTTAATTTGTCTTTTTTTTTTTAAAAAAAAAAACATTCTTACACATTCCTTTTTCAAAATAAAATTTCATCAAGTCATTCAGCTTAATGAAATAAAGTTTTCGGTATTGACTTCAAATGAATTTTTGTACTTACTATATGAATATAATGATATATCATAACTAATCCTTCAATTGTATTACAGTATCATGCAATCTTTAGATTATGACAAATACAGTATATTCTGTTTTGGTAATAAAGTTACTTATTTTGACAATCCAACTATCTCAATTTCTCATGTTCTCATGTTAGAAGCTAAAGAATTATATCAGAACAAATTCCATTTCATATTATTATTTTTTTATAACATCATTATTAATTTTATCTAATATTATTCATGTACGTCTATTGCATTCTTAGAGGCAATATTAATTTTAGATATAATTTTTTTTATATTTCAAAACTCAAGTATATAAACATATTCACTGATAGAAAATGTATAAATATCTGTTCAAAATCATTTTTCTTCGTTCTAAAAATAGTAACTTTTAAAGAAAGGAAATTGTTAATATTCTTTTAAGGCTATCTCATAAACATTCCAAAATCATCACTTCATGAAAGAAGAGAGAGAAAACAAAAAAAATTGTTAGCTGTAGTACCTGCACCCTCAGTTTATTAATTTGTCCTGAGAGCTGAGCAAGAGTAGGGTCTGCGATTTTTAGAAAGAGCGTTCTTAATAATGAACGGTAAGAAGTTTACGTCTGCATTTACGAGACAGTTTTCTTAGTAACATGTCAGGATGGCACAGCTGTGTTCATTTTGGAGAAGCATCACTAGAAGAGGGCAGATCCATTCTTTGAACTAAGAAGGTTCTGAGTGAGGCGTTTATTAGAAATGTTAAGAATTCGAAGTGAATTTGAAACTAATTCATAAATATATTTAGAAGAATATAATATTTTTGGAAACCATGGGTTTGAGTTTTTTCTTGTAACATTTCTGAAAAACAAAGGTAAAAATAAAATGGAGTACCGACACCTGTAAAATTTTATTAATAGTTCTTCAAATATTATTTGAGTTTCGGTATTTACGAGTATAATGCTACCAATCATAATTTATATAAATAATACTATGATATCAAAAATATATTACTTATTTTCATTATTAATTAATGTATTAATATTTATCATTAAAATGGAATATTTTATTTCTTTTTGCTGAAAAGTATTTATTGGTAACTTGATAAAGCTACTAAATACATATAATGTAATTTAGATATCGATTTGATAGCTCAAGGATATTACAGGCCATTTTTGATTAAATTCTTAAAATATATGTATTTTCATTTTGTTTATTTCTTAAAATTAGATTAATTAAAATGCGTTAAATGTATTCAAAATCACAATAATGATCCCTTTGGCTTACAGAATTTCATAACAAATGTGGAATTCTTATCATTATGTTTATATTAAGAGTTTTACTTACATAAAAATAATATAAATAACCGGAACAATTACTGAACTTTAACTATAAGCTTAAATTAGTTATCCATTTTTAAAAGATTTTTCCCAATGGTCACTGCGTGTAGATCAACAATCACTTTTTTGAAAATGAAAGAAAATTTTGTTTTATCTAATCCCATACTTAATCAAAATTTTTCATTTTGTTTTGAACTGTGGGTAAGAATTTTTTTTTTTTTATTTCAAGCCATTTCAAAGTTTAAGAAATTAAAACATTCATTTCATGTATTAAAAATATTCATTACTACTCTAATGAGTATTTTTAAACATTGCATAAATGTCATGAATCTTCTAAATTTGAATTCACTTAGTCATAACTATCACGTTTTCGCAATTTGTTCTAATGTAAATTAGCTCACGTAATAAACTATAATACAGTATTTTTAATGATTTTCTAGAAGAAGTTTGAGGAAAAAATGAGATTTATGTAATGTCATTTATGCGTTATTAAAAACAATTATGTTGGAACGTATTCTGAAAACAATTTTACTGAATTTGGAAATAAAAATAGTTTCCATCTATATAGTACCTATTTTGGAAAGTAATATTTTCTTTCTTTTTACGTTGCAAAAAATGTTTTTAACGTCATAATGGAAGCATAGCTTCATCTTCCAACAATAAAGCTTATATTTTCATTCTCCTTTCCAAATTTGTTTATAAAAAAATCAATTTCTCTTTGTAATGCAAACAAAAAGATAGTAACACTTTTATGGAACCTTATCTTGAGTTCGAAATATGTGTATATTCTTTTCTTTTGTATCGAAATACGTGTTCTTCGGATTTGATACCAAATCATTTAATACCGTACTGTTTTTGTATTAAATTGAAATACTCTGAAATTTATGAACAAATTAATTTTTAAACTACGAAACATTACTAATGTGGTTATTTCAAATCTAACTGTGGAAAGAAGAAATATATGTAAAGTTTTGGAATAATAGAGTTAGAATTAGAAATGTAGATTGTGTTTTTTAGAGTCACAAGTACAATAAGAATGCACAAAATAATTCTTAATGTTTTTAAGCAAAAGGTTTTTCTATCGAATAAAATAAACGTATTATTCACCACTTTATATTCTATAACAAAGCAAGCTAGGCGAATATAAAACATGTTATTTAACACTCATATAATCTTTAAGAGCTTTATTCCATCGCAATTCCTTTCACAAACAAGGGATTCCTTTTCCATTCAGCATTTAATCAGGTCACCCACCTTTCTCTAGGCCCAGTTGGCACAAAACTTTTTAAATTAAGATTCAACTTAAAATTTAAGCTTCAATTAACGTCGTGCATAATTCTACTGTTAAACTAGCAAAAGGTTCAGGCCAAGACGCATTTCTCGTTTTACTACGACGACTGTTTGCTTCTCTAACGAAGTGACTTGCTGCTTAAAGCTAAGATGTTTGTGCTCCAAATCCCAAAAGCCTTTTATAAATTAACCTTATCTTTCGTTTCTTGTAACTGCTTCACTGGATACGAAATGAAATGTCTTATTAACTAATTGTGCTCAGCATTGTTTTGTTACAGATGCCGCTGCTTCCTTTCATAGAATAGAATAGTGCATCTACCTCAAAGCTTCATTTTGCCTTCCGAGGACAAAATTGTCAAGTAAATGGATTTGTAAAGTAACAATGAGCTTGCGATGCAGTATATGAAGTAAAATGTTCTCACTGTTGCTTTCACGTGTTATTGATAGTGTTTAACTTCCATACAAGTTGAAACAAAACACATACTTTTAAAATATCTTCAATCATCAAATTATAATTTACACTCTTATTTTAAGTAATTTAAGAATTTTCTTTTTTCGTCAAAGGTTTTTCGGTTTATTTGTATTGCCTATTTTCAATATATCGTTATAAAGTGAGATATATGTATTAAGCATTTCTTTAAATTTCATTATTATTTTAATTTTTAAATATATTAAATGCTGGAATTCCCTTTTGAATAAAGTTTGATGTGGTTATACGTAACTATTATTATTTGCTTTTTCAAACTGCGCTGGTAAAAACATACTATTTCCGTATGGTATTCATATACATGAAAGGAAATAAATTTCGAAATTTCGTGAAGTGCATGGTAATCCTTAATTTCGTGATTTCTTATGCTTATTTTTAATGTATGGTAGTAAAAAAGCAGGTATGTATGTAACGTTAGATGAAATATATTTATACGTTAGTTAAGCGAATGTTTGAAGCTTGAGGAATTAAAGAGTATTACTTAATTCTCTCGCCTCAACATTCTCGCTCAGCTGGACCTCATGTGAGATTACTACAATAATTCAAAGAAACAATGATTTAAAATCATTTTTTCCGCAATTTTTCTGCTTGAGTGTTACCTCTTATCCAGTTAAGGAAAACGTAATAACAACAAGATTATTCGACAACTCAGCTGTCCTTGTAATCTCAACATTTCTTGGAGCTGGTCCTGTAGGATCAGTGAACGTTGAAGCAGGCAAGAAAAATGTTTTATCAAAATTCCAAGACCTACTTTTATAGAATTGTACAATAAAATTATGAGTGGAGTATATCTCTTGGATTCATTATTAGGTCTGTATATATATAAGCTACGGCATAAACGGTGGTACTTCAGAATTTTTCACCACACGGTAAATGTTAACGTTGCAAATGGTTGCATCTCATGGAAATTAAATAGAAAGAAATTAAATGGAAATCATAGCAAAAATAAGGACAGATCAAGTGCATTGAGGGATACACCAACAAAGAAAAGCTTAAAAGTGAAAGATGCTGCTGAATTAATTAGAGATGGTGGTGAGCATTATCCGGCTAAAACTGAGGGGTGAAATGCAACCAAGAGCCGCTTATCCACCTGTCTCAGAAAAAATAGATACATATGTGCACCATGCAGGGAAGCACAATGTCTTGACTGCTTCAATTTTTATCACTCAATGTATTTTTTCAAATATATCTGTAATTTCATTTTAATAAGTAATGATTGCTAAAATATCCTTTAGAACATTAAAATGAACATGCAAATTAGCTTAAATTTGTCAACTGTTTGATTCCTTTCATTTTTTTGAATAGACATATTTACAACCTTTTAAACTAACAAGCCTCATATGATGTTCCTCAAATTTTCAATAATGGGATCAAGCTGAACAAATATTTTTTTTTCTACATAATTTAAAACAAGAATTTATGTTTATCAATTTATAGAGCGATGTTTTTCTTTGGATTTTTCAAAATTCGTGAGCGAGAAGTTTAAATGTTTTTAAAATTATTGTTAAGATCTTTTGAATGTAAAATTTTAAGTAACTGTGCTATTTGTTTAAATGTAAAGCATTAAATAAGATACGTTATCAAACTATTATTTTGCTTTCCTAAAATATTTTTCATACACATCATACTGAAAATTTGGAGTATGATATTATGTATGAATTTCATATACATGATATAAAATAGAATTTAAAAAATAATGATCCCAGTTCCACAAATATGCATATACTTTAATGAATGAAGTGTTTTAAAAATGAAGTTGATACAAATTAATTCAAATGCACTGATAACAACTTCATGGAAATAGAAATCTCGTAAGTACAATAAAATAGTTGAATTTAACAAACTTTTGATCTTTCATAGAGAGTTCTTTATACATCTGTTTAAAAAAATATTTTAAAATTTTAGATAAAAGTATTGTTAAGCTTCTTAACGAGTATTACTTCAATCCATCAAAGTTTCTAAGGAAACTTTTATTTAAAAAAAGCATTTCATGCAAGACAAGGATTTTACAATTCTTCTTTTTCTTTATTTTTAATGTCTTATTATGATTAACATTGTAAAAGTTTTCAATTTTAAAAAAATAATAATAGAAGATAGAGAAAAATATGCATTTTTTTTTTCAGTCCTTCTGATAGATAATTATTTTCTTACAACTGGCAGTTTAGAAACTAATAATTAGTTAAATAAATCTTTATATTACATTTAAACTAGCAGAATTATTATACTTCAGTCTCTCCAGTTTCAAATGAATTGGTTGATTCCTAAAAAAAGTGTCTACGTTCTTTCGAAGGCTTACAAGATGTCAGATTATGATCTCAATTATTCTTACTTTCGTCAAAAGCCTTTAAAGCTCCCACTTAAGAGAATAACAAAAATAATTGACAACCCCATTGTAGAACAGAATTAACTAAATATAACTTAATTTCAAACCCGGCTTAGTGCAATCAGAATTAACAACTGTAAAACATCATCAAATTTACTCTACAAGTGGCCTAAGCTTAATAAATTTTTCATGAAACTTCTCTCTATACTTTAATAAAATATCTTTCTCCGTTTCCACTTAGAAGACAATTATATAACGAAAAATTACTATTTGAAATTTTATAAAGTTCTTTCGTTTGCGCATACTTTGAAAACTGAACTTGGACTTGCTAGAAGAAACACATTTGTTACAACAAAATTCAATTCACGATATAAAATTAAAATTAAATCCAAACCTTTTCATTGCATATTCCATTTGATTAATGCCTTTCAAATGATGTTCAACTACAATCAGTATGGAGACAAGTAAACTTTATTCAGATCCAGAACCAGATTTTCTACATACAAATAATTTTTGAAAGAATCCTGAAAGAAGCAGTACAGCCAATTTTTTGTTTAAAAAAAGGCATAGAAATAGATGCAAAAAATTCAATTAAATCACTCAATCGTTAATAAGAAGAGGATGAAGGAATGCCGATAGTATTCTAGATGTTTGCAAAGATTTAAAAAGTAAATCTTCTCTGGAGATTTTGAAGAATGCTTCGAAATTATTGCCACAAATGAAATCTTCTATTTTATCTCATTCTTTCATAGCTTTTTGCTACCCTTCAGATTTTCAACAAATGAAAAGAATGCTTTCTTTTGTAATGTAATGTGTTTTTAAAGTAAGATCATTTTATTTAAGAACTATTTACAATTCTAGAATGAAGTAAATGATACTTAGAAAATAATGAAAGTCATTTAAATAAAAAAAAAATGTGACTTTCCCTACGTTTCAAGATGTATATCCATTACCTATTAATGATAAAAAAAATTTCATAGTGATGGTGATAAAAAAAGGTGACCATAGCTTGCAAAAAAAAGATTTGTAGCAAGAGAACATATTAATTAAACTTAATGATAAGATAGAAAATAAAGAAAAACTTATTTTTCAGTATCATTCTGTAATTCTATTGAAAAACATTTAAAAATTCAAAGTAGTTTCAAAAACTTGAAATACATCTTTGAACCAAAATCATTTTGGTAAAACATTTATGATACATTTACCACACAATAGTTTAATAATTTTTCAAAAATAGTATCAATATCAGTCACTAAAAAGTAAGAATATACAACAGAAACATTTTATCAAATTATGTTAACTATCATGTTACGTTAAGTTTTCTGCAAAGGATTTCAAAAAAGAAACTTTTAATTGTAAACATAATATAAAAATAGAATATTCAATTCGATAATTTTAAAAACTTTTCATTTCGTAAGAAACATATTTATTCAAAATAAATCATCCAATTTCAAAATGCTATGTTTTTATAAATAAAAGACACATAATGATAAGTAATACATAAATGCAAAAGGAAAATATAGAGGGTTTTTTTTTACACGCGTATAACTTTCTTTAGTTACACGTTTAATTTCATTTTCATAGGTAAATTACTACCGAACAAGTTGTAAAGTATCTATGGTAATTAATTGTAGAAGAAATCTGTTGTTTACATTCAATTAAGTATATGGGTAATGGTAGGGCATACACTTTTATTTTTCCTCTAAGAAAGAAATTTATAAGGATGGCCTATTATGTGTCTTAGGAGGCCAGTTGTGTAATATCAGGTCATCCAATCCACTACGACCGATCCAAAAATAAGATAGCTTTGAAAAAGCTTCTAAAACAACATTCCAGAAATAGCTTCGATAGAACACACGAGGCTCATCTATTGTTCGCAAAATAAAACTTCCACTTTTTTGCTTAGCATTCATATATTGCTTATCATTTTGTGTCATTTATTTTTAAAAATATTGAATTTTAGAATCTGATAATTTATTTTGAATAACCTTGTAATTAGTTTTAGTACATTGTCTTAACATCAAAAAATATCTTGTAAAGTTCGGATAAAAGTCAAAGTATTTTTTTTTTATTTTATATAGATTTATTGATATAAGAATTCAGATATTCTTAAAATTCTGGATATTTAAATTTAATCCTTTTCAAGTATTTATTAAATCAAATGTAATTTTATTTTCAACAAAAAATAAGATTAGAAGAGAACTGCGTTTTTTTAATGTAGCGTTTGTCAAAAAATTGTATTTAAAAGGTAGAAAAGTAAACCTTAACATATGATTATGGAATATTTTTGAAAGAAATTACTTTTTAGTTGATGGAACTATAAGCAAATCAAAGCAACGTTCTATATTAATGCAATGTTATATATTTATAAGTCTTGTTTAAATCCAGTGCTATATATATTTTAATTCATGAAATACATACAATCTACAAAATTGGATAAGACCCGTTTCTGATGTATTATTTGCATGAATGTAAGAACCAATGTCAAAATACAGTATAAATTCAGTTACTTTTATTGAAGTTATTACCTCCCGTATTTGTATTTCAATCATAAGACCTTTAAATTAAATTTGTATTAATTTATAAGAAATCAGTTTTATCACATTTATTTAAATCTAAAACTAATTGAAAGGGGAATTATATTCATGCCAGATTATAAATATTTAACTGAACTTTCAATATAATATTCATTATTCATATATATTAATTTTAAAATGAACCAAATATATTTGTTATGATGCACATAACTTTTTAAAGAACTGTAGAGAAAAACCACTCAGACATAAGAAAATATTAATGAAATTTCAAACATTATAACCCTATATATAATTTTTTTATGAAGATAAATATTATATCACAAGTTACTTACAGTAATTTATTTATTACTTCACAGTTATAATCTACATTATTTCAAGATACAATTGTGATTAATGATAAATACTAATTATTCTTTCCTCTGTCAGCTGTCGAGGTATTTTAATAGTAATACCTGAAAAAAATATTTCCTATCATTGATGTGGATACATGCCAACAAATGCATGATTGTAATGAAATAAAACAGTGGGTGTAGTAAAATTAGCTTACAAATAAAAATTACAATTATTATTATTATTGAAAATTAATAGAATTTACATGGTCCAAATCAAAAAAAGAAATTATTGGAATTAGTCACATTAGTTGCAGTCTAAAATTTCCAAAAATGCAAAATTAATCATTTAATGGAGTTTTGTTACGTAATAGGAGTTGATAAATCTACGAAACATATTTATATTGCATATTAATTATCTCAACAAGAAATTTAATTGTTAAATTTTCACGCAGAATTTCATACTTCAAATTAGAATTCATTAAATTTCGAGCCTTCTGCGAAAGAAATTATATATGCAAACAAAAAAAAATCGCTGCTTAATAAATATTTTCTCTAATTTCAGTGTTGTGTAAATCACAATTAAAAGAAATGTTCCTTCGTGAAACATCATACATGTTAAACTGCTGTTTGTAGAAAATGCAACACCATGAAGGAATCATCAGAATCAAATGAAATTCGCAGCAAATGTCAATTATAGGATATTATGCAAATTAATAAAGTTTCAGAGCCATCGCGCGTGCGCGGCGCGCGCAGCGCCCTCTGAATTGATGCTGAAAGCGTATAAATAAAGTGCTGTAGCGGGACGTTGAAAAAAGTCTATGATTATTTGTTAGTGGCAAACGTTTAGTGAGACCTGAGTATGCCTCCACGACGGAAGAATAAGAAATTCAAGCAACTTACGGAGTTTGAACGAGGGAGGATAATCGGCCTTCGAGAAGGAGGATTTTCCTATCGCGCAATAGCAGCTCGTATGCAGCGGAACAGTTCCACAGTGATGCGAGTTTGGAAGCAGTGGACCGACGAGCACCGAACAACTCGAAAAACAGGCACTGGACGACAGAAGCTGACGCCAGAGTGCGATGATCGACACCTGCTCCGCATGGCGGTGAATGATCGCACAGCTTCCTCCAGGCAGCTGGCAGCACGTTGGTCTACTGCTACAGGTGTACAATTGTCGGCTTCGTCAATTCGTCGTCGTCTGCTGCGCCGTGGATTGCGTGCAAGGGTGCCTTTATACAGGATTCCCCTCACGGCGAATCATCGACGGCTGCGTCGGCAGTGGGCTCTTGAGCACAGAGACAGGCGAGCTGATTGGCACCAAGTTGTCTTTTCAGATGAATCACGCTTCAATTTGTGGACCCATGATGGCCGTGTTTGTGTTAGACGTTATGCCGGTCAACGCTGCCTTCCTGAGTGTATTATTGAACGACATAGTGGTCGAACACCCGGAGTTATGGTCTGGGGTGCGATTTCGTATCATGGACGATCCAATTTGATACGAATTGAGGGTAATCTCAATAGCAACAGGTACGTCCGTGAAGTGCTACAGCCCGAAGTCGTTCCTTTCCTTCAAGGCATCCCTGGAGCTATCTTTCAGCAGGATAATGCACGCCCACATGTTGCGCGGACTGTTCGAGACTTCTGTTCAGCACAACGCATGCAACTTCTTCCTTGGCCTGCTTATTCATCGGATATGTCGCCTATTGAGCACGTGTGGGATATGGTTGGTCGGCGTCTCGCTCGTGATCCGCGTCCTGCAGTTTCCAAAGACAAACTTTGGTTGCGCATACAAGCGATATGGAATTCTCTTCCTCAAGCAGATATTCAACATCTGTTTGACTCCATGCCACGTCGTATAGCAGCACTTATTGCAGCGCATGGTGGCTGCACCAAATACTGATTTCGGACGCTTAATTTGTTTCTTTTGTTTTGAAAATTTCATCATTTATTTGTATCAGTACAAGTCGTTTCTGCATTAAATTTCATTTGATTCTGATGATTCTTTCATGGTGTTGCATTTTCTACAAACAGCAGTATAATTTTAAATTTCACAAAATTTCAAGTTCATTATTTAAAACTCTTTTAATTATTTTGTATGGAATCTCTAATGTATTTTAATTTATTTTGCTGTAATAATTTTATTTATTTCGTACCTCAATATTTTAGATAAGAAAAATAAACTTAGGAGTAGTCTAGAAAGAAAACATTTTTTTAAGGAAATTCGAAGTAAGTGCAATGTAAACAGTTACAAATTTTGAAGAAAACAAGGAAAAATCAACAAAAAAAACCAAAATTTATTTTTACATTATATATATGTGTGTGTAATAATAATTTTCCTTTTACTCTAATTAATTTTTAATTTACCCTTATCTCATTTCACACTAGTAACACAATCATTGTTATTTCCTTTGAATCTTTTAATGTATGCGACTACTTGATTTACCAAAGTACTTAGATCATCATTTCTCACAATCTGAACTAATTGAAGTATTTATTTCATATTAGACACTCAAATAATATATACAATACTTAAAACTGCCTTACATGTTATGTGTTACTATGTTATGTGTATAATCCTTACTTTAAGGCACTGGAGAAAAAAATAGAGACTAATCTATGTCAGTTTGCTCTTAATTATTAGAGTAAGTCGAATCGTGTTTCGCTCACCGTCAATTCCGATCTATATCGCTCTCCTCTCATGTAACTTTAATAAATTAATAACTCAATCGCTAAAAATTCCCTGGTTATGCCCAACCGAAGTACAAAATATGTTTTAAATTCAGTAATTGCTAAAGTACCAAAGTTCTACAGCTACTACTATAATTTTATCTAACAATCTTTGAATGACTATTGTTAAAATGATTTTTTTTTACTTTTTAAATTAAATTGAAATCTTTCCGAATATTCATACAACATACATACTATATATATATATATATATATATATATATTTATATATAAATAATATTTATAAAAATATATATAAAAATATACATTACATATAATTGAAAAAAATTTCTCTTATATCATAAATTTCCCTTTTGAATTAAGGATGAGCTCGAATTACTTCCTAAAATGAAATGTTTTTCCTAATAAATAAGGAGACTATATCTTTGGTGGCATTAATTGTGCAATGAATTAACGTTTATCAATATTTTCCTTGAAAATTGTGTAACCACTCGAATAAAATTAATTTATAATTTGGAAACTAAAAATAAATTAAAGCACATTATTTTTCAAAACCTCATTCTACCATTTACCTCTTTTCCTAGAATTTACAGCATTACATGTATCCATTTGCTTCCAGCTTACTCTTTAATAATATCTTAATACCCATCGACGTGGAAACTTCTATTCTTTTCAGAAGACTTCCTCACCTGCATGCACGGTCACAGTCTTATCACTTTCAAGAATTCTTTCGTCTTATACAGCAACAATGGACGTTGGAGGAGAGCGGTCGCTTTCTTTGTGAATTTTAAATCTGCCGACAACTGTGCTTCTGATGTGATTACTCGAAATCTATTGGACCTTTAATAAACTTCGGAATTAATGAACTTAAAAGGAAACACAGCGCATATGGTACATTGTAAATTGTAGTAGAAGTTAATATTTTTATGAATAAATGATATTATTAAGTTCGTGAAGAAGAACATCTAGGTGTCATCTCTACGGTATACTTATTCAGCTATCAATCCAATTTTTTGTTAGAAAAAATTGTTTTATAAATAAAGTGGAGTATATTTGTTATGTTAAAATAAAAGTATTAATTATTAAATAGAATTTCATTTGCTTAGAAAATTGCATAATCTTGGAATAGTTTTCATTGTAAAGTTCTTCTTCAAACATACTCATAAATTATATAATATCGTAAGTAGATTAACTTTTTTTGAAAAAAAATGAAATAATTATTGGTAAAAGGATATTTCAAAGAAAACATTCACTTCTGTTTCAAATCAAAAGTAAACTATCATTCAATAAGATTGCCCTAACCCCCTCAAAAAAAGGTATTAACATTTTATTAAGTGTTTTACTATATATTTTTACATAAATTTACTATCATGCACTTTCATATTTAATTTTTTTTAAACCCTGAAATAAGAATTAAAATTTCTTAAAACGATAACTTTACTATTCTTTATTATATTTGTCTTAAATGTTTATTGACGAAATAAACATTAAGAACTTTGTTGATGTAATAGTCAAAAATTACTCTTTTTTACAAAATTGTATCTTCCAGGATATTGCTGTTCTGCAAAGGAAATACTACCGTTAAGCATTTTTAAAAAGCTTAATTATTATATAAATTTTATAATTATTATATATTTAAAGCTGTTTAAAAGCATTTTTTAAAGTTTCCTGTATAAAAAGATATTACTTTTTGTGCAAGCACATTGATGTAATTTTGTATTCTAATTTTTAACGTAATCCCCATTAACTTATCTGGCTTCATCCCATTTTATTGAGATTCTTCTTATTCCTCAGCGGAAACTTCTTTACATTGATCTCGAAACCAATTTAGTACTTTTTTTTTCTTTACTCTTTCGTTGTTGTTGAATTAGGTGCCATGCAAATCTGCTTTCATTGGATCAAACAGATAAAATTCCAATGAGGTAAAATCAAGGCTTTAAGGAGGATAAGCTGGAAGCTCCCAATCCTCTCTGCAAATAGTTTCCATCTTCAATTGCGCAATCAAGCGTTGTTTTGCAGAAGAAGGACACCTTTTCTCTGCCATATTACACATTTTTCATTTCTTATCAGTCATGTCTAAGTAATTTAGGCTGTTGATAATACATTGTTTCTCCAAAGAATTAAAAAACTTGAACTATGGGCACTCGACTTGTCAGTGAAACTTTTGTCACCAATTACAAACTTTTCCCACCATACATAAAAACTTGTGTTGATCATACAATTACTTCTAAATTCTATGTTCGTCCGATAGAATGTTTCTGATGGTTTTACACTTTTCAAATGTAAAAATCGAACAACATAAAGCCATTTTTGAAAAGTACTTTCTATGCGCCGATGTACCATTTAAACTAAGACTTTTGAGTTAACGTTTACATAAATTTAAATCACTAAAAATTGATTAACACTCTTTGTAAGACACCCAACAAACATTTTCGAAAGTTTCAATTACCTGCATTAAGAGTTTCCTTCCTTAAAAATGTTTGTCTACTTAAATATTGAATGATCCTCATATATATTCACAGATGAGTACAAAACTGTTCAATAATTCATATGACTAGAAATATTCCCAAGGAACCAACAACAACAGAAAACAAATAGATAAATAATAAGTAAGAAAGCTGTTAAATATAAGAATAACTTTAAAAAAAAGTAATTTATGTAAGCAAATCAATTACGAAAATAATAAAAGGGTTACAATTAATATTTACCAAACTTTAATCACTCAGATTAATTATTAATACCATATATTCCTCATTATATATATATATAACAGTATGACTTTAAAATACTCAAATTATAGTTCATAACATTTCTTCCTCGACTCGTGAGAAAAAAATATAAATAATACAATAAACAGAAAAACAAAAATTTAAAACAATAAACAGAAAAAAAAAGGAAAGTTATTTTTCTATTAAAATACTTTCCGTCTCGATACGGGAAAGTGAAAGGATCATTTTAACACAGAAACATATCTTCAAAGGGCATTAAAATATCTACTATAGCGTACTAAACATTAACTTTCAAACATAGATGTAAACATACAAGTATGAATTAAACGATAGTTAATTGTTGAAATTTTTTTTAACATAGTGCTTATGAAAAAGTTTAGAAACTCAGAAAAATTAAATATGTATATTTTA